>WUAM01005795.1:0-24644 GCA_024336885.1 Actenoides hombroni
TTTAACCTAGTTTAGTCAGTGTTTTCGGATCTCCACTCTGTAGTGCCCAGATCTGTGCTGAACTTGCCGTGAGATCTTGCCAAACATGTACAAAAGAATCAAATTTCTGCTCAGATTCATGTTCCTCGTGATTCGCTAGGAGTTTGGGAATGTGTTGTAACAGTGTCCACTGAAAAATCAATGTCTCTTCCCATATCATTAGACAGATGGACAGGCTGGCGGACAGGACTAGCCTAGTTTGGGGTGGAAGCATTGCTTCTTAAAGGTAACAGAAATCACTAATTCACTGCAATGAGCCTTTGGAGTTGTAAAAATAACAGATGAGATTCACATCCAGTATAAAGAAGTCTATCTTACTTGACATTGTGGGTGGTTTCAACTGGAATCAGATCTTCTTCAGTAAATCTTATTTTCTTCTGTTCCCCCTTCAGTATTTTTATTAATTAAACTAATGCTGACACCAAGTCTGTGAAGGGTCTGTGCAAATGTATTGAGAACTGGAACTTGAAAAACTGTTACTTAGCTCATCTCTCATTGGGTGTTTTTCAGCAATGGTATGATGCTTTCATACCTGTCTAGACAAGGCTGAAATGAATAATTTATTATTGCACTATGAACCTAAATTTCAAAGAAGGCAATAGTCAAAGTCTTAGATGATATACTAGGCTATAAAGCATATTGATTCTTCTGCTGTCTTCATAAAATGTGATCTTGAATTGATATAAGTCTTTCTTCAGTTTCCTCACTCAGAATGGAGAGCAAACAGAAGACTGATGGAGCAGCCATAACACCTCTATCCAGAACACAGTTCCAAGCTTCCACTACTCACTTATTTTCCTGTGAGCAAATACAGTGTAACTAACAATATTAGTGTAGCAATAAAGGCAAACACATACACCTCTGCCTCAGCTGACAAATATATTTGCAAGGCTCATTTCATCTGCAGCTAAACAGAGAAAGTTGCCCCAAGACAAGGTAGCTGCTCTATCTGGTGAGAGACATTAAAAACTGCAGACTTTATGGTACCTGAAATTATGGCTAACAATATGGAAAGGTCATTTTATAAATGTATTATAAAGCAGTAAATCATCCTCTGAAAACATGTTGTAAATGAGATCTGCATGGATTGCTGATGGATAGTTGTATGCTCAACCCAGTTTACTGAACTTGAAATAATATTTGAGTTATAGTTCCTGTTATTGAACAAATAGGGCTTTAACTAAGTGATGACATTGAGGTGATTAATATTACATTATGTTCTGATGACCCTTTGACCCTTTGCTAAAAAAAAACCCAAACAAACAAAAAGAGAAGCCCTGGAGGTCTAAGATGTGAAAACATCAAAGGCTGGTAAGATCTGAATTTAACCAGCTACTTCAACCAAGGGTTGTTTTTGGTTTTATACCAAGAGTGTGTAGCAATAGCAATAAATACACCCAGACTTTGCTAGTAACGTGGCACGTTTTTCATTATACACATTCAACCCCCCCCTGTAAGAGTTTTCTGACAGATCTGCATAAGCAATGCACAAAGTCCTCAGACCTACAAAACAGAAGAAAGCCCTTACACAGAGTAAAATCACACTGAGTATCAGCAAATCATTAATGAATGCTAAACTCTAACCCTCTCACTGGAACAACAGTTTTTAATGCACAATGTTCAACTCAGTTCTTGGAAAATTTCTGCAGCTTTTTAAAGCATTTGGGTTGATGAGGACTGATCACCCAGGTTCAAGTTGAAATTCACATTCTGTGACTTAGGCATCCCTGGAACTGGAAAAAACTCCCTTCCCATTTTGGGCCCAGCCATACCACCAAATGGTAAGGGTGAGTTTGGTGGTAGAAGTCAGAATTGCCCTCAGATCTCCAATTTAGAAGACTGTGCTGAGCAGCTCATCTGACAGGCCAAACTTCACTGATCATTCCCTGCAGTTTGCTGTAGCATGTACTACTGTGTTAATATTAGACTTTGAATAACTTCCAAGTCAACTAATTACATTTTACCTCTCTAGAATTTGTAAGGAATTTTATTAGATATATAATTCCAATTTTAGAATTCAGCTGTTAGGTTGTATTCCAGCAGAACACTAAGGCAGTTAGTCATAGAGCTCTGAAAAACAACAGATTTTGTTCAGGGAAAGAAGCAACACTGAACAGGGAAATTCGTTTGTTATGAATAGTTATGTTCTGTTTGATGTATTCTCACTGCATAAAGTTCCACATTCATACTTTCTAGAATAAGGAAGGAAACAAATCTTTAATGCTGACAATTTTCCAAGATGCAAAATATTAGTGAAAACAGTAGTAACCTTTTACATACTCTGAAGGTAGTGCTTACTGCTTTTAGCAAGAAAGGATTATAAATAAAAGTATATGAACACTGAGGAAAGGGAAAAAACTGTATCCAAAGCATTCCACAGAATTAATGCTTTCAAACAGTCTTGTTCACATATATCTTCAAATATTCTTCTTTTTTCTTTGTACCAGTCATTTTGTCTCAGTTTTAGAACAGAAGCATCTACCTGAAAAATGGAATTATATTTGGAATGCTTTCTTTTTTATATCCAAGTGCTGCAAGTACCCTGACGGTGCATGCATGCATATTTTTTTTTTCACTTCTCAAAGAAAATAGATGTCATCTTCTTTCTTTGCAGGTGGCATGTCTCTACAGTGTTTTAACTGCACTTCCCAGCTAAATGCTGAGATAGCCTTGCAGGTAAGTAGAGATCAGCAGAATAGTGAGGGTGATGGAATGGATTAGCAGCATTGTTTAGCACAATGCAAGGTGGTAGAAAAATCCAGAGAGAAGAAAGATCTGCTATCTGGACAGCCACTTGAAATTATGCAGCTCACATGTTGAATTTTTACATCTTTTGTAAAGTGTCAGAGTAGAAGCCTGAAAACAACTCCAGCTGAAGAGTGAGATTTATATTCACACCTCCATGTACTGTTGGTACTAAGAAGAGAGTGTAACCATGAAGAATACATTTACTGGTTCTTAGGTGGTGGAAGCTCCTGTGATTTAGTTTTATTTTGAGCTGAAAAAAAATGCAGATCTTTAAGTCAGGAGATATAGTGATGAGTAATTTTGTTGAAAATACCAGGTTAAGTGAGATTTGCTCTTGTGTTTGTATGTAGATCTCTTCCCTAAAGCTACCTGCCCAATCATTATTGGAGACTTTAACAACACACAAGGAGATGAAAGAACAGTAGTAACAATAATAGTAATGAAACAATATATAAAGCAAGTAATATAGAATGCACACCAACCGCCTAAAGCTGAACCAATGACCCCGTGCCAGAGATCCACTATATAAGGTTTGGCCCAGCCCAGTATGGTATTGAATATGCCATTGGCTAGTTCAGTGGGCTAGCCAGGCTGTGGCTCCCTCCCAGCTTCTCTGGAAAATCAACCCTTTTTAAGAGGTGCTGTATACCTCAAAAAGAATATTAAAACTTCAAAGTAATATATGTTTGCTATCTTACTGTGACATACTACACTGTGGATGTGTGTATAATTGTGATGGCCAAAAAAACCATATGTAAAAGTGTGAAATTATTAATTTATTTTTCTTTACTGAAAGCATTAATTATGCTTTTATATCTTCCAGTAAAATTTTCACAGAGACCTATAGTCCAATAAAGCCAAGTTAAAAACAACTGATGTGTAAAAGGACATCAGAGTATCAGGCATAATATTACTGTCTTATAAAGCTGCTGCATAATGCTACTAATATGTAGAGTGTGATGTAGAGGTTCTACTGAAGGGCAGCATGATTTTAAAGTCAACCTCCTGTTTTGTGATGTACTGAGGATATTTCTACTTTAAAAAGTTAATGCAAAATCTGGTTCTTGTATGCGTGCTTAATGCAACATGCATTTAATACACTTGGAGGAGTACATGTCAGCTTCTTCTGGCTCTTTGCCTTTGGAGGGTGCTTTTTGTCTCTTGCATCCTGGGATCAGATATGTTCTGCTTAATTTTCCCCTAATTTCCCTTTTGGGAACAAATGTCCTGAACAAAATTCTGAAGAGAGAATTGAAGGATAACAGTGGTGGAACAGTGGATGTAAGCATCTTACAATTACTGTGTTCTCACAGCTAACTACAACTTTGATTTCACACTATTCATTTTGTGCCTCCATGGTGTTGTTACTGCATCTCTTCTTCTGGTTGCAAATGTACACAAAGGATTATCTGTGAAAACTGCTGAAGCTGCGGCAACACTGAACAGATTCTGTCAATTTTATAATTGTCTTCCCTTGAACAGATTATTGAATGCCAACAAGATCAACTGCCTGCGAGTTGATGCTTTTCAAGATCTGCATAACCTGAATCTTCTTTCTTTGTATGACAACAAGCTCCAGACAATTGCAAAAGGCACCTTCTCACCGTATCCATAATTACAGAAAAAACTAAAATAAAATTGAGCTTATTTGGCTGCAATTTAATTCTCCACGTATTCATGCCAGTAATTTTGGGATCAGTGAGAGGAAACAAGTATACAGATGTCCCCAGCACAATGTACAAATAGAGGGATGTGACGAAGAGAGGTAATAAGACACCAGCATTTAATTATTTATGTATATTGTAGCAACCTTTGTATCCCCTTACAGCAATTGCTAGGATATCACTATTACGCCCAACTTCACAGATGGAGAATCTAAGGTGTTGCATATATCCCACTCACTTCAAATCCAGCTAAGTTTTGCCCAGAGAGGTTAACCGTGCTTCCCATTGTGAGAAAGGTGACAGTTATGCCATTGTGCAGAGCTCTGCGCAGTGGCAGCCAGGCTAGCTCTGCAAAGGAAGCACCAGAGCCATGTCAACCTACTACTGCACCTGTGCTCATTAGAAGCACTGCTAATTATCTTCACACAGGTTGGACTGTATGGTTGCTTTATAGGTCATTTGCAATATGAGTACTAATCGCTGCAGTTTGCTTGATGGTATCTGCAACAATAGGAGGATTTTCTGTCGCTGTAATGTTCTTTTTAGTAGCTGAATTCTCAACCACAGCCTTCTCTACTTCAGATTGTCCCCTCTGCTTGAGTTGCACCTGGTTGAGTTGTTAGTGCTGGCTAAAGCAGAAAAAAAAAATAAATCCATGCTCTGTTCATTTGTTTGCAACTTCAGTGTGCCTCCCAGTTTCCTCATAAACTAGGAGCACCCACCTTATTTAAACTGCAGTGGGTACAAAACACTTCACCTGTATCACAGTCCCAGTCTGCGCCCTGTGACAGAATTGCCTTTTATTTTGTACTTCACTGCAAATGCCTTAGAGACAAGTCTCTCCCTTAAGCCTTTCCACATATCACATTCTTCAATCATTATTAGTGATGTTTTCTTATCCAGCTTCCTATTGGGACGTAATAAATATTTCATGGGTTGGTTCCATTGTTATTTAGGATGTGTCCTCTTAATCAAATTGCAATCTTTTGCTTTAATGGGAAGGATTAAATTTATGGAGTGTGGAACTTGGGATGGGCAGAGAAAGGACTTTAATGAAAAGTGCTTTTTTTGTTTTTCTTTGGTTGTATTTGTGCTGAGATAGTCCAGTCTTTGTTGTCATCTTAAGAGGTTTTTACTGTTTGAGATTGTAAGTGGTTGTAGCAGTATGCTTGGTAAGAGAAATATCCTGATAAGAACATCTCAAAATCCAATCAACTCAATCTTTTTAAATTTACTTCATCTACTGCTTGTTTGGTGTACCACAAGGTAGTAGCATTTTGCTGCATATCTCAAAAATCAGGCAAGATGGCTATTCCGTTACTATTTCTCATAAGGAGGAACTTCCTTTCACTTTTAATAAATACCCTTTGTCCTGTCTTAAAAATTAGTATGTCACTCTGACTTTTTATACCTATTTGAATTCATTCTATACCAAGAAGTAATGATTAATATATCTTCTCTGCTTAAAGGTAAATTAGTGGTGGTTTTAGTTTAGTTAATATGATTTCTATAGGTGTCCATAAAAAACTTTGCAAGATTCCTTTAGAAATAGACATTAGTTCATTTCAGGTCATGTTTATAGAAATACTTAATTTACACTGTTCTTAAATTGCTGTCAAGTTATTTTGCTATTAATGATGAGTATTTTTTAAGAAAAGACAGCTTTTACAATCTTTGGACTAAAAGATTTTGTTCTTGGCAATTCCAATGGAATTGGATGTAATTAACCACTCATATTTCTCAGCCTTTCTAAAACAAGAAGGATCTTTCACTCTTCCAGGTATGAGTCCCCATTTTTATGAGTTAGCTTATTTCTATTGAGTACACTTATTTTTTTTTTATAACATTAAAGAATGTACTAAGGATCAAACAATTTTCAGCTTTTTTTTCTGGTTCTCCATTTTTGATAGTACTTTCAAATACATTAACCCTGACCAAAAAAAAACATCTCAAAGCAAAAAAATCCCACTGTTCCAGTAAATGCTGCATCACCATTTCAGTTCAGCACAACAGATTCAGGCAATCTGAAAAGCTACAGTAAAACAAACCAAAAAAATCTACAAAAATCAGAGTTTATTAAGGGGATACAACTTCTGAACTACAGCAAAGCACACTGGAAGTGATCTGTAATGAGCAGTAAAGACCTATCTAACCAGCAGGAAAAAGGTCTGGAGTCTGAAACTTAAAGTAACATCTGGGTCTTGAAATAGAAAGTGAAAACAAGGGAGTATGTCTAATATTTAATACAAGAAAGCAAAAGACCAGAGCAGCAAACAGACAATTACTTTACACTATATGGTGTTCTCTGCCTTTCTTCTTTTTACTTGCATGGTACACACACATTATCTAAATATTCCAAGTACTGAAACTTACAATTCATCTGGTTCGGAGAGGTTCGGGGCGCCGGAACTGAAGCGAACGTGTCATTAAAAGAGCGGCGGGATTGTTTACTCGGGGACGCTCCGGAGCGAAACGGCGGTTCCCGCGTCACGGGTGACCCACGCGGCCTTGGGGAGCCCGGTGGAGTTGTTAGCGGTTGTTTTGCCGTGTGGGGGAAGGAGCCAGGGGTGGAGTGAAACGCGGTTTCGGAAACAAAATGGCGACGGGCCTCCACCGTGCAAAATGTTTTATCCTCTTCTTCAGTACCTCACTTCCTAGATGCTCCTTCTTGACTTGATGAACAATGAGTGATGAAGTGGAGGCAGTTAGCAGCCACTCTTGACTCAGAAAATAAATACCAGGAGAAACTAAATTTAGGTCTGAGAATAGTAGAAGTAGAAAATAAGAGAAGAATGGTTCCAAGTGGAGAGTGAAATAGGCATGCCAAGACCACAAAGGAAAAGTGAGAATTTTTTTTCTCCAGACACCCCCCATGTTTCTGTCACTGTGGCCTTATGCCATGACTTGTCACATTCGAGCCCTGGGTGACACTTCAGTAACCTCTGGGTGAGGGCTCAGGTGGGTCTATGGCCAGGATGCAGTTGGCAAGCAGATGGTGAAGGTAAGCACAAGTCCTTACACTGGGTGTCCAAGGGCAACGGAGGCAATGAGAGCAAGACCTGGGAACCCAGAGGAGCCTGACTATATTGAGCCTGTCTATATTGGGCTATTTTGCACCACAGCTCTACACTTTGAGTGGCATTGTTTTGTCCTGGCCTCCAGTCTGAACCTTTAAGTTGCACTTTCTGGAGGCTTCCTTCGGTGTCCACAAGCAAGAAAAGCTCCATCAGCTGACACCCCCCCTTCAAGCAGGTGCACATCACCCCTGAGCCTTTACTTCACCAGGCTAAAGAAGCTCAGCAGCTTCAGGTTCTAGATAGAGACTCCAAACTCCATCCAGGTAGATATCCTATGGAGTAATGGCTGACATATTCATTATTCTCGGTGGAATTTAAGTAATAATTTAGGTAGTATTTTCTTCCTAGTATGCAGGCTATGTTGGGAAACAGAAACTCTCCTGTTAAGGCTCAGATCACAGGCTGTTCTTAAAGATGGCAGCTGGCTCCACTTGCATGTCATCAGGGCTGTTTTCAGAGGACCTTTCCTTGGTGTAGTTTACTTCTCTGTAGTGCAAGAAAAAATATCTATATGTGTTTGATTAGAAGGAAACGCCTGACTGTGAGAGATTGCAGAGACACCAGTTTATCAGACCAAAGATGAGAGAGGACTTAAGCATGGCATATACACAGCTGCCTGGGGAGAAAATACTGGGCCCTAAAAGACTCTTTAGACTGGCAGAGTCATAGTAAGATCAGAAAGCCAGGAAACTTAGGCTAAACAAATGCAACCCAATTAAATTGCAATTTCATTACGTAGGCGATTAGATGCTGTTCGAACTAGCAAAGGTGATGTACTGAGGAGCTTCAGATTGGTTTCAGCCCCTCACACAGGCTACGTGTAACGTGGTGAGCGTGGAACCTGCAGTTCCTCAAAAGCCTTGCTATGTTTCCTGGAACTGAAAGATTTAGTTGCTGTCTGGTTGGTGTTGACTCTCAGGGGGCAAATGTTTAACCTGGAGCATGGGTCTTTGGCCTTCACATAGGTGGTCCTTCTTTTACCTGAGGAGGGAATACACCAGACTTACCCAGTGTGCTAATAAAAACCATATACATTGGGAACCAAACAAAAAATAATTTTAAATTGCAGACACTAATAGACATCAGCTTCTACATTACCCAGTAATCATGAAAATCACATGTAACCTTTTTAACAATATTTTTCAGGTCACAAAGCATTGCCAGTGTGTCCATAATTGCAGCCTTTAAACCTGAGAAAATCAGTCTGCTGAACAAGAATACAGAAATAACTGTTAATATATGTTTTCAGGCTACATAACCTGCCCTTTTATAAGCTTTTTAGTTTGAATTTCCACTGGAGACAGGTGATGTAATCTGTGTTTTCCAGACATTGAGTTACTAGTGAGATTTTAACCTTCTCTGAGGTAATCTGTTTGAAATGAATAAAAAATATCAGGTTGCTCTCATCCTTCCAACAGAAAACATAAAGATGGGTTCAGAAGAAATGTCACATTCTTGTCTTTTTTTGTAACCAAACTAATTATTTACACATCCCACTTTTGACTGGCAGCCCCACAGTATTACATACTGGCACCAGTGGGGAACTGATGTGCCCTTCCACTTAGCATGGCCCTGGCTGGGGCACTGTTTTCTTCCTGCAAATGAGCAGAAGACCCAGAAGGACAGCTACTCTAAAATTCCATACATTTCCTGCACTTACCTGCTTTCCACACCCACCAGCCCTGATCCACAGCTCCACAGGATTTCCCTGCTGGATGAATATGTTTCACATGGTTATGATTTACTCCTTGAGGAAGTCCTAAGTTGTGGGGCTGAGGGACAGGCTCTGAGAACAGATCAGCTTTAGTGGGAGGCATAAAAATGTGAGAACAGACTGTTTCCTCACTGCAGTAACCACGTTTCCAAATGCTCTCGAGGACTGTTGAAGTATGCAATAGGCAGAGAGAGGTGGATATACCCAATTGAAACATCTCAGCATCTCTCTCATGCACTAATCAACTTCAGTTCTGAAACTTGCATTTTATGTTTTGGAGTCCTGGTGGATAACAAGTTATCCCTGGGACAGCAATGTGCCCATGTGGCCAAGAAGGCCAAAGGTCGCCTGGGGTGCATCAAGAAGAATGTGGCCAGCAGGCTGAAGGAGGTTCTTCTTTCCCCTCTGCTCTGCGCTGGGGATGGCCACATCTGGAGTGTTGTGTCCAGTTCTGGGTTCTGCAGTTCAAGAGGGACAAGGATATACTGGTGTGTATCCAATGGACTCTCCATCCTTGCTAAAGGCATTCAGGCATCTGCAGTTTGTGGATGTTATTCCCTTTACAGTTCTGCCTTTGGGAAAGATAAAGTTACAGAGACCACAGCAACAGGGAGACTGCTGGGCAAAGGAGCAGCTCTCAGAGCACAGCTTCCCTTCTGCACTCCCACTGGAGGGACATGTGCAGCCTCAGCCAGCTCCCTCTCAGGGACCCAGCAACGTTTTGGGCTGGCAGTGCCAAAGAATGCAAATCTATCGACCACTCATCTGCAGGGTGAACTTCCTTAAAAGTATCTTATTTTACTCCTCTTATGTTTTGTGCCAGCTGATCATTGGCACTAGT
Source organism: Actenoides hombroni (assembly GCA_024336885.1). Classification (NCBI taxonomy): domain Eukaryota; kingdom Metazoa; phylum Chordata; class Aves; order Coraciiformes; family Alcedinidae; genus Actenoides; species Actenoides hombroni. The sequence goes on from WUAM01005795.1 coordinate 10,084, forward strand.
ACTGTGTCTGCTGGGTGGATCTCACCACTACCTTTTTGCCTTTACATAGATGAAAGCCTATTTGGCATCATGGGAATGTGTGCTGGACAAGCGAATAATAGTGAAAAGATCTGCCAGACAAATCAGAGAGGTGAAATTATTTCTTAAATTACAGTTTAATTCATTCTCATGTGAACAAAGCTTCCAAAGATCCTCTGAGTATCTCCCAATGTAATTTTAAGGCAAGCATGAAAGAGGAAAAAAAATCCCAACCCGGTAAGCTTTTCAAGAAACAAATTCACTTAACTGGTTCCTGATAAAGTCCCCTAAAGAGGCAATGCCCAGGAGGTTTCCTAATGTTTCTCCTATCTGTAAGGAACACAGTATTCTGGCTTGAAGTGGAATAAAATCTTCTTGCAAAATTCTCCTTGGCTTTGTGAAGAAACTTCAGCTACCTTGTTTATAAAAATGTTGCACAAATACAAACCATAGTTGAGATTATTTTTTTTTCCTTTTCTTTGGGTACTCTCTTGTAGGTTTCAGATAAAGGTCAAAGAGCAAATTTATTTTTTCAGGTACTCTGGCAGCTCTAACAGCTCTTGACAACCTTATGGCTACTCTGAGTACAGTGAATCTGCTTAGCATTTGGAGTGGTCCCCCCTTTGCAGGTTCCTCTTTTTGCAAGTCAGAACATAAAATCTTATTTTGATTCAGTGGAAATATATTTAATGCAATTTATTATTTTTTTTCCCAATCAGGACAAAGTACATCAAGGTAAACTGATTTTTAATCAGTAAAATTCAAATATTAGACGATATAATATGAAATCAGTAGGAAGTAGAATAAACAGTTCAATCCAAGTGGCTTTTGAACATAGACAACTCCAAAAGACTTTTGATTAGTGACTGCTGCCAGCTGTCTCTAATGGGATTGTTCAGTAAGTATTATACCAAAAGCAGGGAAATTGGTTAATTCCACTCCACAAAAAAGATTAAACCCCATAACATGGTAGTTAGCTGCTTGCTTTTTTCATAGGTTCTGCCTAAGCTCTTGTACTGCATTTTAATCTGTGTAACTTCAGATAGTTTTGACAGAGGAAGCTCAGCTCTGACATTCCATTGAGCCATGCTTCAGAAAAACACCTATACATATTCTCCAGTCCTTTTCAACTAATGTGGAGAAAAGGCCATTTGTTTGGGGTTTTCTGCTACATTGCAAACACACAAAGCAATTGGATAAAACGGAGTCCATTAGGATATCATGAAGCTTATCTCCCAGCAGCTGTATTTTTTGGTTATATGTTCTTTGTCAGATAACTTTATGCAAGAAGATTTCCCAAGAGAAAGAAACTGAGAGTTAGGTGGATTATTTTCATGTAGAGGAATCAATAACCTGAAGTTTCTGTGAGTTTCTCACTCTGGCTGAGTTCTGGTGAAGTGCTGGTTAAATACAGTCTGATACTATATTTCTACAGATTTCATTTACATTTATTTATTTATTTATTTAAAATGTCTTGCATATAAAATGGAGAGGAAATAACAACATAAATGGTCTTTCTCCAATTCAGTTATTTACAAGATGTTTGAACAGGCTTTGAAAGGTAGAGATGTTTGCTTAAGACAAATTAGACCCTTCAATGCTGTCTGTCTTTAAAATCTGAGCATTTCAGAGTGACACTATAAACATCTATAAGCTTTTTTATGCCTTTATCTTTAAAAGCTAAATACATAATATATCTAGCATATAAGCACAGGTATGAGTCATGTTGATGTGTAGATAAAAAAGAAATAACTAAAAGATACATTCAGGAAGGAACATTTGTTCTGATCCAAACTTAACTTTTTTAAAGGTTTGATTTAAAGCATAGAACAATTTCTAAATTTTCATTTCTCTTTAGTGACCCCAGACCCAACCCCCGCCCCATAGAGCGACCCACAAGTGCGCCCCGCACCCATAGAGCAACCTAAAAGGGACCCCCTGCCCCATAGATTGACCCAAAAGGCACCCCATGCCCCATAGAGTGACCCATAAGTGACTCCTGGACCCACCCCCTGCCCCATAGGTTGACCCAGGAACGACCCCGGGCCCACCCCCTACCCCACAAGGGAGCCCCAAAATGAGCCCCGGCACACCAAGGGTACTGATAGCAATATGTTTTGATATGTATCACTAATGTCAAGAAATTGACATTTTTTCTAGCATAAAAGTATTTTGATTCTTATTTTGCTGATAGTTACAAGTGTTTTTTAACTCTAATGTCAAAATTTTGTGATAATAAGCAAACAAATCAGTAAATTTTCTATGCTTTGTCTTTTGAGTTCAGGTTTTTTTCTGGTTTTAATAAGTTGCATTTTTACGAAGAGAATAGTTCCCATAAGTGTCGACATGCCAGTCCATGAATCACTACTCTTCATCAGGCCTCAGAGAACTTTCATTAAAGTGATTGTTATCCAGTTTCCAAAGAGAAAAGCAAACTCAACAGAAGAACTGCCAGAAAAAGAAGTGATTTGGCAAGATCCGAAGCACACGGAAACAGATCAACTTAAAACATATATTTATATTTTTCCCAAGCTTCCCTAGGCCCACTAGAAGTATTTTGTTAATGAGTCTGTAAAGAATAAAAGGTATTGCAAGGTCACAATATTTATTGCAGAGTAGGGAGTTATGGGGTTGTATATATTTTGAAGGAGCTAAGATTGTCATGTACTTACATTTACAAGGAGGAGGCTTTAACAATTCTTTAGACTCTGAAAATCTGTCAGTAATTGCAGGTACCACTGATATGGTAATAGGTGCAATAGATTCACCTCAGACCAATTTATGTGTGTGGTTACGGATCCCCTGCTCTAAATTAGCTCATTGCAAGAAGTGTAATAGCAATCATTCATTTGCCCATATTTGCCACAAACTCTATTATTTTATTAGTATTTGATATGAGATTCTCCAAATGACTTCAGATTTATTTTGACTGTTCCCACTCATAGAGTATTGCTTGCTCAATTTATCATCATTCCTGTTATAAAATTATATAAAATTCCTTAGGTAGCTAGCTCATATTCACAAAGGTTGAAAACTGGAGCCTGACTCATTAGGACATGATGTCTAGTCATTTATGGTTCTAACGCTTATAAGATACCTTCTAAACTAAGGATCGAGCAGTTGTTTGGAGAGGTGTTGCCAGAGAAAATCAAACACAACCTGACTGGTAAGTTAAAGAAGACTCCATATGACCTTAGTGACGCATTAGGTATATGCGCTGGATGGTGGGTAAAAGCCACTGATAATGGAGTTAATAAATTTGTATTAAAACCAGGTTGTTTTGATATTTAAAAGGAGATAAAATGTTCTTAAAGAATCCTACCAACAAACCAAACCAACCAAACAAACAAAACCACAACACAAACAAAAAAAGAAAACCCCACCAAAACCACAAAACAATAAACAACAAACAAATCTTTTGTTGAAAGATATTCCCCAAAACTGTCCCTGAACTCTTACTGATTGCAATGGAATGTTCTTTGTGTTGAGCCAGTCACTTCAAGTGCATCTGAGTGGCTGTGAAGTTTCTAGGTGGCTTTAAAAATTGAGTTTTGAAACCTCCCTATATACTGTATTATGCTTCAGACTGCCTCACAGAGGTACCTGTTTATCTAAGTACATCCAATAAAAGCTGGATAAAATTTCTAATGAAGGCATTCCACAGGAGTCAGTGAAATGCATTATAACTGTATGATTAAGAGTATGATATTTCCTACAGGTTACTCAGCAGAACTTTATAAACTAATAACAGCAAAGATAAGTTAGAAAGTTAGAATAAAATGGTGCAGGGAGCTTCACTTAGGATTCATTTTTAGAAATTATATATCACATTTTTGGCATTGCAAGTAATGTAACACAGTTGTTTTAGTATATCCAAGAAGTAATAAAACATGTGAATATTATTATTTTTCTATTCTGCCTGATATGTTCTTCTGATCTTCTGGTGTTGACATGACTTTATTTAGTAACAACAGGTCACTGAACTAGTGTATGACTTCAGGCAGTTGCTATGTCTTGTTCATTATTTCTTTTTTTTTTTTTTTTTCCATTTTCTAATCAAAGATCAAGGGATCACAAGCTTTACTACTATCATACACAGCAAGGATTTTTATGTAGCTGGATTAACCCTGTCATCGTCCCGTTCTCCCTCGAACTGCTGCCACTGGAATGAAAAAAAGCGAAGGTAAACCTGCTGTCCTGCATTTACAGTTCCTATTTTCCTAACGAAAACTTTCTGAGTGGGAAATCACAAGCCAGAGTTTTGCTCTCTTTAAAAAGTTGCTGGAAATTCAATTTTTTATTCTTAACATATCATTTATTTTTTTCTGCTTAACTCAACCAGAGTACCTTGTTAAGAAAACTTAGCAGGGTTTTGACACAGTAGGTAAGATGGGGGAGTAAATTGCCTAAATTCAATTCATTTTTCTTTCAGGTTGTTTTTTTGTATAGCTGTATCCTAAGATGTTCTGAAGCTTTTCAAAGTACTTTAAGTGTATTGAATAACTTCATATGTAACATTAAAGAAAATAAATGTAGCTTTTGGAGCACAAGAGGTTTAGGGTAAACACAAGGAAAAACTTTTTCACAGGGAGGGTAACAAGAGCACTGGAATGGGTTGGCCAGGGAGTTTGTGGAGTCTTCTTCTCTGGAGACATTAAAAACCCACCTGGATGTTTTCCTGGGTGACTTGGTCTAGGTGATCCTGTTCTGGCAAAGGGGTTGGACTACAAGATCTTTCTAGGTACCTTCCAACCCCTAACATTGTATGATTCTGTGTTTCTGTAATATCAAATATAATGGATTCAACAATAGGAAAGAAAAATGAAAAGTATACACCTAGCTAAGCACTCACAAAGTACAACAAATATCTTTAAAATATCAAAAAGAGAAAAACTTCAGTAGAAAGGTGCTGTTACATAAAGAACATGAGGAAACAGTGAAGTAACTTCAGAAATCTGATCATATGAAAAACATAAAAGCCTATCATATACGTCTGCACCATTTCTTCTTCTACAGTATTTGATCTTTTGTACTCATTTGTGGTTTTGGTAGAAGCAAAACCCAGGGAAAGCCTTCGAAAACTGCCAGGAAATGTAGACAGGACAGTGTCCTGAAAGCCTGTCTCCCACCAAATTAGGGAGTTTACTTACATTTGCACTAATCAAAGTCTTGGATGGTTAGCACACAAATCTCCTGGGGTTATAGATCTTGGGAGAGAAGCAACTTTAGAAGCAGTTGTAAAAGGATGCAGAAAACTCAGCCTGATCATGGGTGCTGATCAGCACATTTACCTCACGGCGCTGGGATGGGCCGGACCTTGGAGCTCCTGCTCAGCTGCTGCCTGCCCAAATGTACCCCAGACACATCACAGCTTGGTGGCGATTCTGGCTCGTTACCCATCTCACCGCAAGGTCGCTGCCCTTTTCAGCCGTACCAGACAGCACCAGCAGCAGATGCTAGGCTATATAAAAATAACGATGCTACGTGTGCTTTCCCAGAACTAAATCACTTCCTCATACTCTTTACTGTCCTTTACAATACATGGGTTGCACATTGCAGAACTGGATGGCCAAAACTTAATGTCTCATTTTACTTAAGAGTCTCTGAAGAAAGCTACTCTAGCACTTAGCCTTTCCTTTAGAAAGTGCTCCCCACAGCCAGTAAAAGAGAAAAGCAGTCATTAACCTTGGATTTAATACAGATTTATATATGTAGCTTTGGATGCCTTGGAGAAAACTGTTTATTATTTATCTCTAATTTATTGTCATATCGTTTATAAATAAAGGAAATATTATAATCCCTGAACATATTAAAATGCCATTTTTACAGTTTTGACTAGACATTTAAGACAAGTCAGTCTGTAAAGCTTAATTGTTTGTTTTCTCCTGGGGGCCTTTTGCAATTGTTTTCAACCATTCATGGGAAGCGGCTTTCAATTATGAGCCAAGATTCAGTTCCTTGTATAGACAGCCCTTACACTGTTCATAAATCCTGGAATTTCACCCAGCATACAGGTTGGAAAAGGGGAAACATAACCCTGCACTTGGAGGTGCAGAAAGTAAGAAGTGTCTCCTGTGGGGAGGAGCGGCCAGGGTAGGTCACTCTGAACTGACCACCAGCATATTCCATCCCATAGACATAATATTCAGTATAAAGCTGAAGGATCATGGGAGGAAAACTCTCTTCTTCCATGGCCAGTGTCTGAGGCGGATTCTGTCTCTTCTGCCTTTAATCCAAATACATCTGTGTCCATAATGGACTGAACTTTGGTAACTGTAATCTCTCAATTTGGTAATTGCTTGAAGCTTTGCACCCGGGGACATAGCCTTCTACAATGAAACTGGAGCCCCAAAATCCTGGGGCAGCTGCTAGGAAGTTGTGGTCAATATTTATCTCTGGTGTCTCAGAAATAGAGCCAAAGAGAGGTTTAACATAAATAATACTACTTCTCTTTTTTGTTTGTTTTCCTTTTTTTTTCCCCACTTTTTTTTGAAAGACCTCATCAAAGGGAATGAAAAAGCAATCTGAGAAACGTCTAAAAGTTGTTAGAACTGTAACTCCTTAGTTGATTTTAAGTGTGACATGAAAATAAGACTTCCCTATAGGGAGAGAAGCAGCCAGTCACGGAGGAATATGAGTCATTGCAGCAGGGAGAGGAGAGGCTGCTGTGCTTCTCAGTGCCAATAATGCAGGGTCTTAAAGTGTAAAATGAATAGAATTGAACATCACACATAGGCTCTAGTGCCACTGGAGTGCAGCTGGAGCTCTGTGGTATGATGTGCTTATTTACTGGCTTTTGGGTTTCATTTCAAGTACTGCTTTTGAATATTAAAGCTGTTAAGGGACATTGTTACTAGAGAATGCTGAAATGTGGTTATAGATCACATCATTGATAGTTTTATTAGAGTAACAGAAACCCCAGTGAGAGAGCAAGGTTTACTGCTAGAATACATAGAATACATAGAATAAACCAGGTTGGACCCCGGGCACCTGCCCTCTGTACCCCCAGACCCTGCCCCATGCACCCCTGCACCCCCAGACCCTGCCCCATGCACTCCTGCACCCCGGGCACCTGCCCTCTGCACCCCCAGACCCTGTCCCATGCACCCCCTGCCCCAGATCCATGCACCCCTGCACCCCGGGGACCTGCCCTCTGCATCCCCAGCCCCCTTGCAACCCGCAGTCAAATAAAAAGGACCCACACCGTGCACACCCGGATATGTGAAACTGGGCACTGCAGGTGATTTCACATCTAGCTTCACCATGTTTTTGACTAGTAACCAAAGGCACTGCCTTCTGCAGCTCTGCCTGCCAGGAAAGCACAGAGCACAGCACCCAGAACCAGCTCAAACTCCCCTGGGTTCACCTCCTGTAACACACCCATGTCTTGGGCCAGCTACACCACACAGAAACTGAAATCATAGAATCCTAGCCTGGCTGGGGCTGGAAGGGACCACCAAAGGGCATTCTGCTTTGTTGTGCTGGGGGTAGAGGTGCTGCTAAACCCAGAGGGTTTTGCAAGAAAAATCTTGGCTGGGAAATCTTGATCCCACTGAAGCCAGCAGCAAAATTCCCACTCCGCTTCAGCAGAGCAGGGACTTCAGCCTCTCTGCTCTACCTACCCAAAATTTTTCCCTCCTGCAATCAGGAACTTTAAGTGCTGGCATTATGAGCATTGCTATCAGTGGAGCCCAGAGCAGAGGGTGCGCCCGTGGTGGGTCCCACGGGTGGTGCATCCCACAGGTTCTAGGGGTCCCACGGATTCTGTGGGTCCCACGGGTGAGGGCTCCCACGGGTGATGGGTCCCACGGATTCTATGGGTCCCACGGGTGGGGGGTCCCACGGGTTCTATGGGTCCCACAGGTGGAGGGTCCCACGGGGTCTACGGGTCCCACGGGTTCTAGGGGTCTCAGGGTTTCTGTGGGGCCCGCGGGCGGTGCGGGCCAGGGGTTCTGGAAATATGCACAGGGCATTTATTCTTTTAAAACTGTTAATCTTCAACCCTGTGGTTACAACAAGCAGAGTAATATTTTAATAATTTCACTTCTGCAAGATTACTCACAGGGGGCATTGTCAGAAAAGCTGACTCTATCCCAAAGAGCAGACTGTGAAAAATAGTATTGTTTTACCTCTTTAATTGAATAGAAAAAGGACTACTACTACTGCTTATTAAGTTTTAAGAGATAAACGAATATTAGGAGTTACACAGAGGTCACACATAAACAATTTCACTCTCCTGTCTGTTGCAAAGATGAACAAGAAGCAAAACTCCCAAAACAGGTAACACAATTCATTACTTACAGGAATTATTGTGAAGACAGACTAGGGCTATTTTAGGTGAATGAAGAAAGTAAGGAGATGATGCAAGGAACCATGCAGCATGATGAGCACAGCCCCTATTTGCTGTGTGTGGTGGGGATACACTCTTTCCAAATTCTTCATTCTTACATTTTGAGAATGACCAGGATTCGGTATTCTTAGCAAGGCATACTTTAATGCAAGTCTTCAAAGAATAGAATGCATAATTCTTTTCAAAATGTAAAAACATTGAGTGCTTATTGTATTCAAGACAAACTGAACATAGTAGAGAACAAAACTTTTCTGAAGTAAAAATATATGAGATGACATGTACCTCTTACTTCCTCTGCTTTTTCTTGTGTTCTATTTTCTCAAGTATATGGCATGGTAGTTCAGGTGAAGTCAGCCTCATCTGGAGCAGGGGCTCTGCTCAGTTATCGCGATGGTGTTGGGACCAGTGTTGTCATAGGGTCAGCTTGTCACGCTGCAAGAAGGTCACAAACAAAAGGTTTACTGTGAATTCTTTCAAACTAGACTGAGTCAAAAGCTGGTGAAACAAGGCTGGATGAACCATCCCCTGCCCTGTCCCTGCTCTGAAAACTGAAAAGCTGCTCTACACTTGTAAAGTTTTTTTCCTTAGAATACTTTATGTATTTTTTAGTTAGCTGGAGAAAAGTTTATTGGCAATTTAGCAGGGAGAAATTTGGTCAGAGAAATGGACTAACACCACAGAGATAGTCAGTAGCATTCATGAACACATCACAGAAGTTCAGGTAAGTCTCTGGCTCCAAAAACTAGTTCATTCTTTCATTTTGGCAGGCACAAGGTATAAACAAAGTAGCCAAAAATACTGGTTTTCCTAATCTCACTACTTTCTTACCCCGAATGCCGGGAGAGGCGGGACCGACACAGACCGCCCCGCCACCCGGCCAGGCCGAGGCGAAGCTCCTTATTTAGCCCCTGAGATCATCGCTGCAGCTCAGCCTCTCCACAGCTCGACCGGGGAACGTACAGCCCACAGGGCTTCCTCTTGCGGGCCCCTCCCGCGGAGAGCGCGGCGATGCCGGGGCCGCTCCCCACCGTCTTTGTTCCCCGGCGGGGCGGCTGGGCTCGGAGGGACCGATCGACCAAAAATCTCTCTGCTTCATGATAAATTTGGTTCAGTTTGACTCTTTACTCTCTGTCAATAAACCAGAATCAGTGAGATTTTTCCCTCTTGGAGCCTGGGGTTTCTGATGAGCATGTTCCACTTGCAGGACTCTGATCTTCCCCTCAAACTCTTGTTTGTGATATCCTCAAAGGCCACAGGAGCCACGTGTGCTTCAGAAATGTTTCTTGCAATAATAAAGCTGAGCTACAAACAGTGTGCGAGGAGTGAGAGTGCGAGGAGTGAGTGTGCGAGGAGTGGGTGTGCGAGGAGTGAGAGGGCGAGGAGTGAGTGTGCGAGGAGTGAGTGTGCAAGGAGTGAGAGTGCGAGGAGTGAGTGTGCGAGGAGTGAGTGTGCGAGGAGTGAGTGGGCCAGGAGAGCGTGGGGGAGGAGAGAGTGGGCGAGGAGAGAGTGTGTATGGAGGGAGGGGGCGTGGAGGGCGGGTGCGGGGGGTGAGTGTGCTATGTTAAACTCAAAGAATTACAAAGTAGTCTCCAACTTTGAAAGGTAATATGATCCAAAAGACACAAATTCAAACTTCCCAAGGGCTATGCTCTATAAAAACGATGTTTTCTCAGTTGGAAATGTTACTGAGCTACTTTAATTTAATCTGTTGTCTTTTAGATCAATATATAATGCTAGATGTCAAAACAGAACTGTATATTCCACGTAATGGGTTTTTTTTGGAAGCCTGTTAATTCATGCCTGGCTTCAGGTTCACGTCTCCTTTAGCAATTGCTGCTGCCATTCAGGTAGCTAATGTTTTATACCTGCTATTGGCACATTTTCTCCAGAGACTGTTACACTGGCAGTGTGCTGCTGATCCACACCATGTGCTCTCAGGGCTCGGGCAGAGTAAAAAGCTCTTAGCAGTGAGCTCCAGATGATTTCAGGACTTAGAAGGAAGGTCTTGTTCCAATGAACTCATCGGGACAGTGCCATATTTTTGCCAGAGTAAGGTTATCGGTTGGTGATCCTGAGGGTCTTTTCCAACCTGAATGTTTCTGTGAGTCTGTGATTCTGTAATTAAAGTATATATCTTGGTTTTACTTTTCCTGTTATTTATTTTTTCTATTTTTTTTTTTCTTGGTCCGTCAGGAGTCTTTGTGACACTTTTTCTCAGTCACTATATGTGGAATTCACCCTTTCCTCTAACTGGAGCTTTATATCAAAGAGGGTCTAAAGTTATTTCTTTTCCATATTTTTTTTGTCCTAATCACAGATTTTAACTGACCATAGTCCTGCATCTCCATAGAAATCTAACATATGCTGTGACAGTAAAAGGTAGCTGGATAACCTGATACAATCACCCAATTGCATGGTCTTCCTATTCATTGTGTTTTACTCTTTTTCCTTTTCAATTTTATCAAAATTATAGACTCCCAACTAGATTTTTTTTTTTCTAATAGACTGGTATTGTGAAAGTAACAGCATTAATGTTGCAAATCTAGGTTATGTTTGCTACTTAAAATTCTATACAAGCATGGCTGAATGTTTATAGTATGTTTGATATTTATTGTAAACTCTAAGAGTGAGCTGCAAACAAATGTATATCATGCAAAACCATCTCTTCTTGCTCAGTAGAAGCAAGACAAATCACTCAGACTGAGCTGGCAAATTTCAGTGTTAAAATAATTGTATTATTATGAATCCTTCTGTAACACCTCCCCACTTAGATTGCCTTCACATTGGGGTTTATTTATGACATGCATATGCTTGCCTTTTCTTCTCTGAAGAAAAAAGAGAGAAAGGGAAAAAAAAACCCCAAAGTCCTTGGTGCTTCTACAAACCATGTCCCCTAATCTATATTCAGAGATAGACTAACACATTAAGGCAGAGTTTCAAAGTAAATTAAATTGCAGGGTGCAGTGCCAGGAAGTATATCTGAACATCAGTAGGGAAAATATCCTACCCATCATCATCCTCTGGGAACTCTGCAGTTTTGCTACTGCAAGATAAATAATGTCTTGAACCCAGGATGTTGAATGAAGGTAAATAGGGGTGGGAAGACATAAAGCCCCAAACCACATACCACTGCTTCTTATCCAACTACCTCCATTGCCATACTTTACCCAGAACTTGTATCTTGTCAGATGAGTTAATGCATTGGGGTGATCTACTTCACACCTTCTCTAACCAAGTCTTATATGACCACAGAGGTAAGCTGAGACCAGTGCTGAGCTGCCACCTTGGCAAGAGTCAGCAGAGACCTTCCTGTCCGCAAGGTGGTATCCTCCTGGCTGCAGTAGAGCCTCCCAAGTACTCATGGGACCTTGGGGTCCCAACATTTCTTTATTACCATTTCTCTGAGTTTCAAAGCATAAAAGTTTCCATGCAACACAAAGTAATTGCTTATTGGTTTTCATGGTCACTAAAAATTAGCAGTTTGCTCCCCAGGGAACACACAGCCCCATTATTTTGTTTCGTTTTTGTTTTTTTTTCTTTTCTCAGTACTATTAACTTTATTCTCTTCAGAAACTGGCACTGATAGTCCAGAATTGCAGTGGCTGGGTTAGCCGGGGTGAGATCTCAAGAACACCAATGATGCCAAGCTCTTGATTTAGGTGCCCCCATCAATTTGGATAACTCAGTTTGCTGTTCATACCTGGCTCTTTTTGTGCTGTGTATACCTGAAAGCTGAGGAATTCTTTCCAAGAGCTTCAGCTGGGTTTTCAACCCCTACCTGAAGTAGTTTCTTCCAGTTTCTCTTCCCCAAAACATTTCAGTTATATAACCAGTAAGTAGAAATGCAAGTGTGACCATATTTGCAGTCATCTAAATTCTGAACTAATTTTTGAGTTCAATCTTCTTGTCTCAGTAATTATTTCTAGTTATACATGATGCAGCTGAAGTATCTCTGGGAAGAAGTTCAATCAGAGGGAAATATTTACATAGTCAGCAGTATTTTTCTTTTAGATGTTGCAATGTCCAAGCCAGATTTAGCCACAATATAAACTCCTGTTTAACATGATATACTTACTTTTTATAAAATATAATTAATTTTAAGGATGGTGATTTGCAAAGATGTTGAAAACCACAAAGCTGCTTCTTACATATGTAGTGGACTTCATACTGAAGTTACTCGCCACCCTTGGTACTAACCAATGCCATTGTGCATTAATGTTTTGAGTTTGTTCACAAATGTTTTTTTTCCTATCAAATTAATATAGGCAGTTCCTTCTGATTATCATTATATGCAGCTATTTGAATAATAATCATTCCCTTGGAGGATTTATTTCATTAGAGGTTGGAAGGAAGGGAGCTCTGGAGATCATTGGGTCCAACCCCCCTGCTAGAGCCCTAGGGGAAGAGGGGCTTCTCTGCCAGGCTAAGTTCTGGTAGCCTGGTGAGGTGATACAGCAACTGGTAAGTTTAAAGCCAGAGATATGCTGGGACTTTTTATAAGATTCAACAAAAAAAAACAAACAGTAAAATGAATGTTTTAATCTTCTAAACAATGTTAATGGTGCTCAGCAGCAGATATCCAAAGGTAATCTAAAGCTCATATTTGGGGCATATTTCATCTTTCCATTTTGGTGTCTGTTTTGTGGATGCTAAGCACATTAGTCTTACATGAATAGATGACATTTATCTCATAAAACTGTGTTGGATTTTTTTTTTTGTTATAGTCCTTTTAATTCTCCAGTGAAGGCATTCAGCTTCTGGATGATGGAGAACTTGTGGGATGCTGGGGGAACCTTTGACCAAGAACACTTTCTCCATCTCTTCCAAACGTCTTACAGGCAAACAAGAGACTCAGAAGAGCTTACTTCATTTAAAGAAGCACCAAACATTAAGGTAATTTGAAATCCTTTATCTGTCAAGTAATTCTTGACAGCAATCAAGCACAAGAGAAAATAAATAAATAAATAAAAATCTAAAATCTTTGTAAAAAAAAAACAAACCAAACTTCAAAAATTGTTTTTCATGATGGTCTGGAGGTGTCAAAGTTGAGGCTCTGTGTGCAAACCTGAATGTTGCTCATTGCTTATGTGTAATTGTGCAGCCTTTGCTTGTTAGGTCATTCCGCAAATAATTTTTTTGTGAGAGCTGTGATGAAAGGGCTTCATGCAGTACTGTTTCTATTAGTTTAACAGTTACATTTGGGTTGTTAATGTAAACTCCTATTGCAAATAGAAAGTTATGCCTCTGAAATCGGTGTGTGCTGCTCGTGCAGTTGTCTTTGTTTCAGGGGTGTGTTTTTGCTTGGTGCAAAGAGGGTGGAAAAATCAGCCTGTAAATAAAAGCACAAGGTGATGATGCCTGTTTTAGCAGAAATTAAGTTGCTGTCTTTCAGCTGCTTCCAAAAGAGGAGAATTTTAATATGCAGAAGAGGGCTTTAAAAGCAAGATCCATGCCTATGCATATGGGGCTGCCCCCACCTCTCTGAACACCCTGGGCCAGGCTCTCACCCCCTCCTGGGGAAGAAATTCTTCCTCCTGGCTGAGCTGAATCCACCCAGCTCTAGTTTGGATCCATCCCCTCCAGTCCTAGAGGGATGAGGCAACACGTGCTTTCCTCCTACCAATAAATCCCCCATCAGATGCACAAACACTTGTAAGAGATGGGAGAGTGATGAATCCCAGCTGCATTAGCAGCATTATTTTTTTTCTTACTGGTTGCTCTGAGCTACTTCTATTTTTGATTCACCACAGTGTGTCTATATCTATACTATCTTTATCTCATCATTTCGTCTTCCTATCCAGAAGGCTCCATGTTCTTCAGCAAAGGGATCCTTCTCTAGTCAACTGTTCTTACTGGGATGCCTAAGTACTGTCAGCTGGAGGAGGGAGATCAGGACCTAGGACTAACAAACTCACCACACCTTAGTGTAGCATTTACAGGCAGCACAGGGGTAGTTGCATGTGAGCCCAGGAGGCTGCCAGAGTGGAGTTAGCTGGGACTTCCAGGACGTGGTGCCTGCTTGTAAAACTAGCTGCCCTCCACTCCTCTGCTATGAATAGCTAGTGCATACTGAGTGCTGATCATGCTTCTCATCAGCTGACTGTGACTGCCTCAGTAGAGCAGGTGTCGAAGAAAGGGGCCACTAGCTACAAATCCTTTGGTCTCTTTCAGAGATTGACTAACACAGTCCCTT
>WUAM01005831.1:0-244244 GCA_024336885.1 Actenoides hombroni
GACAGAATTAATCAAATGGGATGTGGATTCACTTATTCACTAGCTATTTACAGACATTTGTCAAAATAGATTAAGAAATGTACTAGAGATGCCACTTAGATGTGAGCATTTCATGTTTAAGTCCCAGTTGATTTCAGTGTGTCCTTCACAACACTGCTAAGCTGGTTCCTAAAATGCAGCCTTCCCTTTTCAGCTTTGATTTCATTATTTTTCATGTAAATAAATAATTACTATTCTCTGAATTTCCAGCTTGAGCCTTAAAACATGCTACTCTCACATGTGAATTCATCATGTAAGGGCAGACAAGTTCAAGAAGAATGAGGTGGGACTGAAGATCTGTCCCTGGTATTTAATGTAGAGCCCATTTGCAGACATTTCAGAAGTGCTTATCACTGTCCTGTCTGGCTCTGGGCCTCATTTCTTCAGTTTTGAGAGTTATCCAGTGAAAAGGCAAGGGAAATTAATGCACTATACTTGCATTATCTAATGGAATTGGATTTTCTGTGTCAGCTGTGGGTGGTTGGAAGGGGTGAAGGGGTGTGACAGTGCTTGCTTTAATTGCAGCTCTAATAGAGGTCAGCCTGGAGATAAAGAGCAGAACAGGAGTTTTGCTTTGCTGCTTCTAGAAATGGGTGTATACCCCATGGTGGAAAGAAGTGTCATTTGGATTTTGATCTTAAATCTTTTTATTCATTTTATGTAGAAGTTTGCATGTATTATCTATTTAATTTTATGTCAACAATGTTAAGCTTAAAGCTTGGACAACCCCATTACCACATTAGAACTCCAGCTATGCTCTCTTTACATTCATTTTTTTTTTAACTTATTAAGAATTATAAACCTGTTCCTTTTATTTTAAATGATGAAAACTACATGATGCAATAGAGTGTCCAACAGGTGTGGATCAACATGCTTTTTACAGGAATCACAGAAATGTAGTTCTAGCTGTTTTGAAGGTATGCCTTTCGAACACTGTGTAAATCCTGTTACCTTTTAAACTTAATCTTAAACATACTCCTGCTAAGTACCAGGTCAAATGTGGCTGAATCATGTTGTATTTTTGGTCTAAATAA
The DNA here is from genome assembly GCA_024336885.1 of Actenoides hombroni. Classification (NCBI taxonomy): domain Eukaryota; kingdom Metazoa; phylum Chordata; class Aves; order Coraciiformes; family Alcedinidae; genus Actenoides; species Actenoides hombroni. The sequence goes on from WUAM01005831.1 coordinate 1,074, forward strand.
AAGAAAATTCAGTGTTTTCATCAGTTAGAATTTTAGTTTTCCCTTGTGTAAGGAAAGGGAGAGAGGGACAAAGTGCCTGTTCTCCTTTGTGGAATTAAGAAAACAGTGAGAACGGCAGGTAGATATTTCTAATTGTGGTGAGATTTGTGAGCAGTGGCACGTTGGGTTTCCAGTTAGACAGCTACTGTGCATGTGGGACAACAAAACTGGGTTTCCAGCTAGACAGCCACTGTGCATGTGGGACAACAAAACTGGGTTTCCACTAGACAGCTACTGTGCATGAGGGATAAAAAAAAATAGTAAATGGTCCCAACACCTCCTGAAGCCTTAGAAACCAAAGCAGAGTTCTAGGAAGTATACTGGGAAGAAGTTATGATGTGTTGGCAGGATGTGTCTCTTCAGCAGTTTCATAGATTCATTCCTTGAAGAGTCCCAGGTGAATGTTATTTAGCTCCACAACCTGATTTGTTACAACTTATTTTAGAACTTATTTTGAAATATTTCCTTTTTGTATTTCAGTTTGAGGCAGATAAGCATATTCTTTCCCCACATAATACACTGTGGTGTCTGAGCCTCTCTCAGATCCTCCACCATGAACAGTAGTGAAAAAATTCACTAAATATTTTCAACCTTATGACAGTACAGTCACAATACAATTCAATACGGGAGGGAGCAGAGGGCCCTACTCTAACGATAATACACAAAACGTACAAAGCTTTCACTGGTGACTGAGTGCAACCAATCTGCTCCCTGGGGGAACTTCAGAAGAGCATGAGGAATTGTAGTATCCCCCCCCAAAAAAAAAAACCCTACAGATATCTTATTGCCCAGGGCAAATCAATAGGAAACATAGGTTGGAAGCACTTTGATTGCTATGGGTAGTTTTGAATATTCACAGCAGGAGGGTCTGGGAAATAATTGCACAGAGGCTACAATTCTTCTGTTTCTAAACTGTTTGAAGATGAATGCATTGGAAGAACTATTTTACAGTCCCTGGACGCTTCAAGCATAAGAATGCAGGAGTAAAATGAAGGAACTGAAGTAAATGATAGTTTTTGGTGAAGACTAGGACAGGCATAAGGAACACAGGATTGTTTTATTCCTCATTAAATATACGGCAGGTCCCCTGGCATGCTCTGGAAACAGCCATTACACCCTCCAAACAGCCATCACACACTTAAAACATCCATCAAACCTTCAAAACAACACCCATCACAGCCTCCAAACACCCATCCTCTGTGTTTCTGTCCTTACTGGTGCAGTACCCTCACTGATGCAGTGCCTTTACTGGTGCTGTGCCCAGCTCTTGCTTCTTCCACTGCCTGCAAACGTCCCCAGGGGTTGGGGGGCCACCAAATGCCACCTCTGAGCTCAGTTTGAGTTGTCTTACTAAAGAAGAATTCATTGCTCACATGTGGTTTTTTTGTGTTAATGGGAACAGGTGTATTGGGTCAGGAAATATTTCACAGACCTGAAAGGAAACTTCAGCTGTCAAAATGCAGTTGAAATGCAAGACAGGCAGTCTTCTCATATAAGAGGGAATTGAGGTTCACTGACTGATAGTATCCGATCAGGCAATGTATACTGCTTAACGCTTCTGAAGGCTGACCGTACAAAGAAAACTGATGGGGAGGAAAATACAGACTGAAAAAAACAAAGGAAGGGAAATTGACGAATATTCAATAGATAGCCAAAAACCCCTGGGACTTGGCAGTCCAGGTGCCACCTGGCAGTTAACAGCAGTCAATGCTTTATCTCAGAACCCCTGATCTCTTCAGGTGCTTTCCCTGGTTGCCCCAGCACTGGGAGTTAAGTGTTGGTCTTTCAGGCCAGGCTGCCTAGATCATTTCAAACTTGTTCAAATGGCTCTTGTTCAATCACAGTTCTGATTTGTGTCAGATTCAGAAATCAAAATGCTTTTTGTTTGTGTCAGATAAAACTTGCCTTAGCAAATGTGGCATAAATGTATACATTAAACCATGGGAACATATAGGAATCAACAAAAAAGAGCACACACAAATATTTAGAAAAATATTTTTGCTTTAATAAACATTAAACATTGTGCTGTTGTGAACAACATAGGAAAAAGTTATGTATGGTTTTTGTTTTTATGATGTGGGCTGTGCTACATAATATTGTAGTGTTTAATTGAAAAATGCTTTTTGGATCTTTTTGACAGTAAAGTGTCACTAGAAAAGTTTTTGTAGGTGATAAACAGGAATTACAAAGTTTTAGGTGGTTTTTAATAGCAACCATTCTAGTGTATTTCAATTTAGTTTTTGATTAGGGCATAGAAGGAAAATATTTCTTGCCATGTCAGGTGGCTATTTAAAAGGTGCTAGACCACCCTGGGACAGAACAGAAGACATGCCAGTTTCTCCCTCACATAAAGAGCAAGTCCACCAACTTGCCTTGATGGCCTGTATTTCCTGAAAAGGACATAGCCATTCATGACCACATTCCAGTCATGAGAGATCTCTGTAATTGCCACCAGGTCATAACCCTGTGACCACACATGGATTTCTAACTCCTCCTGTTTATTCCCCATGCTGCAGGCATTGGTGCAGCCTTGAATGGGGTAGACCGTGCTGTTTGAATATGCAGAAAAATGTGTGCTCTGTTTTTATAAGGGCACCTGCCAGAATCCTGTTGCTGGGATCAAAGCACAGATAAAATATTTGGCAACAGCTGTATCCCTCCCCGAACATCTCCACCTAATATGCTATTTTTAAATACTTATTCCATGCACTTGTATCTACACATAAATAAAACTCCCCACCCCATGGTGAATGTCTACACAATGTTGGCTCACATCTATCTCTTTTATTCCTAGTTTCTGAAGCAACCTAGTAAAACTTCTCATGTATGAATTACATACCACAGAAAATAAATCCCAGGTTGCAAGGAATATACAGGCTGTAATAAATGACTAGAGATATTTACTGAGTACTTACATGAACTGCTTTCACAAAAGACCTAGTGACGACACAATCACTTGTGCAGATGTGTGTCAGAAAGAACATGTTTGGTGGAGCAAAACTAAAAGATTTGTTTCAGTCCCTCATCTGCCTCACTGTACCTCTAGGGTTTTAGATAGTTCCCTGCATAATCATTATGGAAATAAGTGTTTCACCATTTATTTTAGGGAGAGGTAGAGTACAAAAGAGTTACAGAAAGGCAGATATATTACAAGATTTCTTACTTAGCACGATGCCATGTAGTGTTTAAAAACCACAAGTTTTTAGCAAATGGTGTCCTCAGGACGATGCCATTCAGTCAAACATGATACTGGAGGTACTGAGCTCTGCAACCCAGAGGGTGCAGAAAAGCATGCAAGTGTTAATTAGAAAGGGGGAAAAATCCTATGCCTGATGAATAAGCTCTTTAACAATGGCAAAACAATAATTTCTGGTTATATTAGCAAAATTACAGCAAAGCTCCTTGATGACTTCTTTACAAATTCCTTAAAGTTATTTAAAATAATCTATATGAAAATATATATATATAATCAACATATAAGTACATTCTTGCAACTTGAACTTTGCATTACACTTTCAAACACTTGCCTTCAGGAATTTTGCATGTCAGTCATGTGAAAGCACAGAGTGCTCTAGGAAGTCATAAAGTGTGATATCATAACATTTAAATTGAATAACTGATAAGAGTCTTACCAGAGATACCAATCAGTGCTCTTTCATGTAAGACTGTCTTTAGTCATTAGAGCAACTTGGAAGAAAATTCATCTAAGGCTTTTGTATCTGATGCAAATTTAAAAACTATCAGTGTGCATTTTTTCAATTGTGTTTTCAACTCAGGGAGTGAAAATTCTTATGATAGCAGAGGCCTAACATTTAAATACATAAGACCATTCATAAAACCAGGCTTCTAGTTTGAGAAATAGATAAAAAATCTAGCTTAGTTTTAATTCTGAGCCTCTGAGATCATAGGCATTCCATCTTCTGTGAAAGCTATCTGTAGTACAAAACCACTTTCATCCCTTTAATGACAGCTGGGTAACTTCTTAGGTCCATCATACCTTCTCACTAATTGTCTCCTGGAATTTTCCTCAGTTTGGAGAATGAAATTTCCCAATCAGTGGCCATGAGACCAGGCTGTAGTTTGCAACATAATTTATTGTCCAAGTACCACAAAGCCCTTTATAATTTTCAGTGATTCTCTGCTCTCCATCTTTCTTTTGTTTCCATGGTTATGTTCCTAGCTTGGTTGAATTATTTCCTTTTTCAAAGCACATTTGCCATATTACAAATGAAAACCAGAGTGTGGTAGTTTAATTTCAATTTGAAGAGAGCGAGCAATCCTGAAGAAGGGTCTGTATGTCTGAAACTTGCCTGGTTTTTATATCAGTAGATCTAACAAATAAAATTCCCTGCTTCCTGACCTTTCTTCTCACTTAAATTTATCTCTTGACTGAGTTTGCAGTTTGTTCATTAGTCAGATTATTCTCAGCATTGCTAACATCACACACTTTTCTGATGAGGATCTCACACAATTCATTTGTGATAGGGCAAAATTTAAAATCAGCCTCTGTGACCACCGAGTTGACTTTTCTGGGGATAAAACCACAGGTGGTGCTGAAATGAAATACTCTGTATTCCACTGCTAGCTTCTAGAGCTGCTCAGCCTCCTATTGGGAAGTGTTATTTAATTGCAGTCTGGGCCTCTCATTTGGAGTCTTGACGCTTCTTGGTCCTACAGAAACGTGTTTGTCTTCATTTGGGCATGCAGTTCAGCTGGGCAGTGGTTTCTGTTCAGTCACACGTGTATAATATACTGTGTTGTGTTTTCCAGTTGACTGCCATGTGGCACTGAATTCTAGTTAACTTATTCATGCTGCTTTGGAAACAGAACCAGCTACAGCAACATCTACCATGGAGAAGTTGGCAGTTAAAAAGCCCAGCTAGAAGAAGCAGTTATAGTGGGTTTCTGTGGAGCCCATTTTAAGTATTTTCCTTTGTTTCTTTTCTAAATAGTGTCACAAATTGGCACAGAGTAGAACAGATTATGCTTAGTAAATGTTCTTTTTTTGGTGCACTCAAGCCCACGTCTGTGGAGAAGAGCTGGCATATACAAGCATTAAAATCTAAGAAATCAGAAGGCAAACAGAAGGACGTAAAGGTATTCCAGTCTCATAGTCATCTGGGAGACTGATGCATGAATGCTAGAAGTCAGCAATACTGTATCATTATCTCTTAACAAAAATATAATGTTTCCTCCCCTACACTTGGCAATTACAAGAGAGGCTGCATGTGCTAATCCCCATTTAATTTTCATCTGACCATTAACATGGATGATAGCAATGTAGGCTCATCAACAATAATGAAATATTATCATTAAAATAGGAAAAGAGTGAAAAAAATACTGCTTTGCCTACAGTTGTGGTCTCACTTGTCTCTACTATATCTTCTAAAAATACACTCAAAATTACTACTGTTGTCAATACTACATTCTACCTCTGTGCTACTAATAGCTACAGTCACTAAACTGTCTTCATTACGTTTTAACAGTCTGTGTACCAGAAGAATTATTTTATACCATATCTGAATTTCCTATGTTGCAACTTCTGCCTATTACATCTTGTCCTTCCACTATGTGTATCTGAGTCTTGCTCAGTAATCTTTGTCCTTCCAGTAGGTATTTGTAAGATCTCTACCTCAGCTTTCTCTTCTTTAAGGTGACTAGGCACAGTTTTTCCTCAATCTGAGCTTTAATTTCTTATGCTCCAGTAGCCTTAAGCACTTGCCAGTCAGTTTCTCAGTTGCTTGGGTTGTGAAATGGCAAGGAGAAATGCTTGTTTTTCCTGGCTCTTCCTGGAGACAGCTACTTCTGTAGTATGTCTTCCATGGAATCTGCCAGAAATCTAATGGTGGGGCTGCCAAGAGGGGCTTTTGGATTTTGCAAAAATTCTTTCATCCTCTTCCTGTTTCAAATATAACAGAATAAGCATGTCTCCAATCTTTGTTTTCACTAATTTCTGTGACAAATCAAAATTATTCTAGGAGGATGACAGCTGGGACCTGATGTTCTGCACTGCATCATCCCCCTGAGACTATGTTGGCCAAGATCCTTGGTACAGGGTCTCTGTGGCCCCATCAACCAGATGTCTCACCCCAGTCCATAGACAAGGAGGGAGGAAAATCCTTATGGATCCCCCCAGAAGAGGCTGTCCCTTCACAACAGGGCTGCAGAGTCACAGCAATGACTCAGAGCAGCAACATAAAACCTCCCTATGTGGCTATAGCCACTACCCTTTTATGTCAGCAAATTCTCGTGTTCTTTGTCCTCTGTACATAGCACCAAAGTTACTAATTGTCTTACATCGACTTTTCTGTTATTTACCAGTGTTAGCAATATTATAGAACCTATGGCAATGTGATTCCCTCAAATTGCAAGGGTTTATTTTCATGTTTGCACTGCGCAAGGTAAGTGCTTTATGGATGACTCTCAATATATATTTTGCACATATATATAGTGTATTTCTGGGACAAACAAAACAGTATTTTGTTTTAGTCTAGGTGCAGAATACTGACTACACCTGAGAGATGGAATAGGTTCTTGCTTTTGAATATCTGATGTTATCCTGAACTAACAATTAATATCTTGAGGCTTTTTTTCTTTTTTAATCACCATAAATAAGCTCATTTTGAGCAGAAGTTTGTATTCTTCAATAGCAATAGAAACATACTTAGAATCGATTGATGCCAAAAGCCGTTCCTCGCCACATTTTTTGTTTTGCTCTGGCTTCCACATGAAACACTCTTCTGGGTCAGAGATATTTACAACATGGTTGGTTAGAAAAGAGTCTGAAAAGGAATCAGTGGATGAAGAATAACACTGCTTCTAACTCAACCTTTAAGAGGTTTTCAGAGGGTTTTAATACATTCTCCCAAGTTCGATAGTGACTATGCTTCTTTGGCCTCACGGATGTGGTGGTGCTGCACCAGTTGAGGTAGGTGTGAAGTCAAATAATCTTTAAAAGCATTGAAATAGGAATAGTATTAGCTATTGAATGAGCCAACAGGTCCCTAGATAAGTGAAATCAAGCTAATATTTTATTTAATTTTTTTTTTTAAGTGAATCTGTTTTCAGTGGGTGGAGCACAAGAAGGTGATGGTATCCACTTTGGAAGAATTTGAAGGGAAAAATAAAATACCACTATGGGGATCAAACTTATTAATGTAGATTTTTTTTTTTTCTTTTAACATGGAGGTGCAAGCAATGAGCAAAGTGGCAAAATACACAAGCAAAGAGGGCATTAAAAAGAGAATGAAAGAATTAAAATGGAAATTAAAGTCCAGAGAACCCCTCTGCAAGGTGACTGCTTTGATCTGTCATATTTTGTGTCTTCTCTGCTCTTTTATTCTATCAAGATGGGTCTGAGTGGCCTCTGGTGATCTGGAGCAGCCCGTTGCCATAGCTCTAAATGTTAATGGGTTTGGGGTTGGTTGTTTTCCAAACCTACTCTACACAAACATTTTATACTGGAATATTTACTTCATTAAGGATATGTTTTTGTGTAGTATGTCTATTACCAACAGAGCTATACTGTGGTAAACATGCTCACAGCATTGCATATGGTTGTTTATACTGGTAACCACTACCAGTATATGACTATTCTGCTAATCATAGAATCATAATATATCTCAAGTTGGAAGGGACCCATAAGAATCATTGAGCTGAACATCATACCAATTAAGTAGCTGTGTTGGGCAGATCATTGCCACCTCCTGAGATGTGACAGAGTCCTGCCCAAGACAGCAGTCTGTGTCTCGCCCTCTTGGCAAGACAGCCCTTATTCCCCATGACCACTGGCTTTATTGCACAAGATGAGGCCAGAATTTGTCTTCTTCCTTTGCAGCCCTCTGCAGATCTCCTTTCTCTTCATTGGCTTTTCTAGCAGGCATTTAACCAACCTTAGCATGCCCTTCTTACCTCACCTTTTTCCTAATGTCTAACCTAAATCTGCCCTTTTCCAGCTTAAAGCCACTGTCCCATGTAATCCACTCACATGCTAAATGGGTGACCAGTCCACAAGATTCTGATGTATCAAATCCAATGTAACACTTCTGCTATAACATGATATAATAAAATTGACACTGAGCAGGTGTTTTAACAAGTTGGTTTTTTTGCATCAGTATCTCAAATGGAATTTCTGCATTTAAAATGTGTTTGATTGTATCTTTTAGACATCTAGATCATGTCCTCAATGAGTAGTGTGGGACAGAGACCATCATTTGACATTATGAGAATATTCAGATTATTCCCTGGAGCTGTTTCAGTTATAATATTGCTATTAGACCTGACTGACCACAGCCCATGTGAATAAGCAAATGGCAAGACTATGGTCTTTAGGGATGTCTTTAAACAGTAAGAAGATGAGTCCACTTCTGTTCAGGAAGATGAACTGAATGACTAAGGAAAAGTTTTCAGTTTTTAAATAAAGAAGAAATCCTCCTTTTTCTGACCCTCTTGATGACAGCTTCCAGAAAAAGTAACCTTACTTTTACAATAGACTTAGGATAATGGGGAAGTGAGGGTGTGAATCCTCTTAGTGTGCTCCTTTATGCTGTTTTTCTAACCTGAGACAATCAGAAAATTGTAACAGTTTCTAACATAACGCCAATATATGTGGTATTGTGTAGTTAGGAAGAAAAGATTGATGTCTTGTTGTTAAACTTGTCTAAAGCCTACTATATCCAGATTAATAAACCTGGAAACTTTCCACATTTTCAGATTTTTGTATCAATTATCAATTGTAGACTTGCTGCAATCTGTCCATTTGTATCTAAACCAGGATGCAACACTTGAGGAAAAAATATTATAAACATTTAATAGCAGGGCTTAATTACCTTCCATATGTCATATATGTTGCTATAGCTGCAAAATAAATTTGCCTTTCTTGCAGATTCTGCTTTATTGCCATGGGAATGGGGTGGGAGAAGAGTGCTGGAGCAGTTTGGAAATGGGTCACAAAGCTTCATCTGCACACTCAGACTCCAGTCAGCATCTCCCTTGCTCAGTCTGTACAGATCCAGCAGCACCTCCAAGACCTTGAGTATCCAACTCCCAAGTACTTCCAAATCTAAACTCTATGTTCTCCTCCCTACAGAGATAGCACCAAGTTCTGCTGCTACCCTGCTAGAGCAACACTGCATACGTCAGCCTGAAGACAGCTCTGGATCAGGACTCCCCAGGAGAGCAGAGACCTTTGGAGGCTATGACAGCAGTCCCTCCATTTCAAATAAAAGTAAGAAAGGGACCATTCCCCATTCTTCTGAGCTTCTTAGCTCTCTACTGTGCTTCTCTGTGCAGAGACTAAGAACAATTAGTTACATGAGGCTCTGATGAGGAATCTTCACCAGGCTTTAGGAGATAAGAGCAAATTTCTAGAGTGTGGTATTATGACTTAGGCTATTTCAGTTTGATCAGAATTTCAGAATTAGAACCAGTAATTCAAGTTTATGTCTTTAAATTCAATGTCCTTTTTACTGCGTGATAACTGATTAAATATATTTTGAAATATAGATAATAGCTACTCAAAAATGAGTAAACATATATATCAATGGCATTACATTAAAATACTAGGAGGTTACTACATTTGCCATATTTAAAACCATAATAATAGTTTAAGTAATTGCTAATGCTGAGGGTTCAAAGGCAGAAGCACATCTCTGTAGGGCAGTGGAGTCCAAGTGCCACATGGCATTCGGGGCTCACTAGATTTGTGTGGGAGACAGTGGCATTGCCAACTGCTGTGGGGTTTTCCTGGGGCTGCTGGATGATTTGTGTCAGGCAGGTGCTGCTTTAATCCCATCAAGTGATTCTGCAGGTGAAACCTTCACCTCATCCAGGACCACATGGGAGTTGTGACCTCTTTGGAGTGTTATCTACTGCTTGCTCTTGGGGAGAAGAAGCTTTCTTGGGTGTCTTCATAGCTCATTAGCACAGTTTCTACTGCAGTTAGCTCAACCACATAGTTTCCACTCTAGCCACATCCTCCTAAGCCCAGAAAAAAATCACAATCCCATTTTACAGAGTATAACATAGAAGCTGTTTTAACAGTGGCATCCAAGTCTATTAAAAGCTAATGAGAAGATACACTGTCCAGCAAATTCACCAGTCATAAAAAAATTGAAAAAAAAGCTGGTATGTTTTTAATGAAAAAAAACCCAACACAGTAAAGGAAGAATACTGATTCAATTATTAGAATAACACAAAGGAATGTTTTCTAGTGAGGTTTTATGATATATGCAAGATAAGATGAGACAAGAATAGAACTGTAAAAGAGGTGGGAAACAGAAAACCACATTTACTTTCCCTTATTGGGAAAACTCTATCAGAGGTTATGATGAAGTATTGAAAATGCTGATTTGTACTTCCAAAACACATCTAATAAACAGATGAAAGATGGTCTAGCTGCCCTGAGTTGATCAGGATGGAGAGAAGAAGCTTCTGTAAGGAACTTCTGATGAGTGTTAACCACTGCCTTTTGTTAGGGTCAGACTTCTCTGTCTCTGTGGAATACATCAGGACATTCATAAGACAAATCCCACGAAGCCTTAATAAGTTTTCTGCTTTAAATCTTAGAGGAGAATTGTCATTCTTCCTTTACCGTGTTGCTGAACTGTTAAAGCCTTTTGCAGGGCAGGAGGATTGTTGTCTGGGTTATGATGATGGGGAAGCTCCAGCAGATCCTGGAGCTGTTTGCTAAGCTCCTCTCAGCAGTTTGGAGCCAGTGCACTGCTGGTGTCTGTGCAGTGGTGTTAGACTGGTGCAAAGACACCAACCCCCATGGTAAACTGGGGAAGAACCAGGTGAAACCCTTGGCCAGCTCCCCTGCTCATCACTCCAGAGCTCAGTGTGTTTCCCCAGAGCCTCACTTTAAGATAGCGATGAGGGTTTCTAGGCCATAATTCTTCTTGTGGCGATTTTTTTTCTTTGTTGTTGTAATGTGCCAAGAGTTTAGTTTAAGTATGTGTTGTTTAATGAGCTGTTTGTATTCAAACTCACAAACCAGTTCAGCTCCCTAAAAAAGACTGCTGATGAGTGTCCTCAGATGCCCTGGGCTGCCCTGGTGTTCTGTCACCAAAACCTGCAAAGACAGCTTGTTTCTAAATAAGTGGTTTCTTTTCATAAAATAACCATCTCTCAACTGATGCTAGTAAGAAAAATAATATTAAAGCTGCAGTTATTGGCTTTAAGATGTGCTTGGGTAATATTTTGGAATATAGTGCACTATGTAAAGTCAACATCTCAATAGCAGGTTTAAGAAAAGTAAAGAAATTAGAATACCATTTATGTATAGGGAAAAAATCATATTTCATCAGGTTACAGAAATCTCTGAAAAAGCATTTTCTGTCACATACAGGTGTTAATGTAATACCAGATTTCAAATTATGTATGAGGTCAGCTCTGCTAATCACCAGCTTCCTCACTGTGAAGGAAAGACCTATGATATTAGGAACTGTAAGACACGTCATTTCAATAAATACAGGTCTAAGAAACCACAGATGGAAAGATATCCAGTACAGGTCTGAAATTTTGTTCTAAACTTCTCTCAGAAGAATATCCCAAGCTAAATTTTCATTTTTCAGCTTGGGCTCTCAGGTTTACATTTTTGAAGTCATGGATGCTCTCCAAGGCACATCTTCAAGATAGCTCGTCTTGCAGCCCTAAATTCACTTCATGGTCCAAAATCCACTTCTGCTGTGTAATAACATTAACAAGGAGAAATTAGCTGTAATAAATTCTGTAGGAACCAAAGTAAACCAGACAACATGGTTATTCAGCAACACAGAGATTTAAATACTAACTGTATGTGTCATTTCAGACAATACTACTGGAGTCACGGTGTCGCCCCAGCTCGCCGCCGATGTCTTGGCCGGAATGTGAACCTCAACCCTCAACGCACGACCTATATGAGTCCCAACATGACAATCGAATGGTGCGGATACACCATGAATCCGCATCCCGAGCACAAAGACGGCATTCTTGTTCTCGACCCCGAGGGCCAAAATTCCATGCCCGGAGCAACATGGTTCACCAGCGTTGCGGAAGCCAAGAAAGGCATAGCTGCGCATCGTCTTCGGGTGCATCTTGAAGGGAACAATCATCAAGAGTAGCCAGCTGCAGAACAGATAGAAGGAAGCTAGACACAGATTTCCTGGTTCAGGAGCATTTTGCTCAGTAAATCACAGCGTAGGTGAGCCAGGGCGTGCCATGTCTGCTCAGATTTACACAGCATGGCAGTCACACAGGCAGACTACAAAACACAAAAGTGTTTCTTCTGCTCCTGCTGCCTTGGAGTTTGTTTTGAAGTACACCAAACCCTATTAGCATAATTCTTCCCTGTGTTTTAGCAGTGATTATATTGCAGATGATCTCAGGATCACCTGATCAGGATCAAAGACCTTTCTGTCCCCTGCCATAGGTGCCTGGTGACCTGGACTCTTTTCTCTGACTCATGTAATATTCAGATGAAATGCACTTCAGCACTTTATCACCTTTCTTTCTCCTGTCTCTGAAATACGGGGCTGCAATATACATATGAACACATGCAGATCTACCACATGGTAATTGTGTGCATTCACTTTAGGCACTTATAGGCACTCAGACGGTGTTTTCAAACTGAAATTCTGATCTATTGACATTTTAGACATTGAAGTCCAGCACTTAGTTTCAAATTCCAACTGATTTAAGTCTGTACTTCTAAAAGTCTGCATCTCAGTTTATCAGTATTAAAACATCCAAAAAGAGTGAAGATTAAAACAGTTACACCAGACTAAACTAAAGGTTTGTTCAGCCCCACATTCTGCTTATATTTTGGAAAGTGCATAGGTGATGGGTATGTTTGATGTGATGCATCCCGTGGTAGACCCTCTCAAAAGATTGCAAACAATAGTTCAGGGAATTTGTGAACTTGATGTTACATTTAAATATCTATTGAGTTAATGGTGGACTTGGTGAACTTACAGAGCCTTGCCTTCTGTCAGTTTATACTTCTGAGTTGCAGCAAGATTTTCTGTCAGTCATTGCGATGCAGAGCAATATGGAGGTGTTATCTTGCTCTTCTAAATCTGGTGAGTCTTGCCAGGCACAACTGGATGCAACTACAGGTCACTTTTTCTTGAGTTTGTTTGTACATACCCAAAAATTCCTAGTTGAAACAGCGTAACTGCCAAATTTTGAGTCAGGAAAATACCAACAGCTTGAATTTCTCCTTGCCAGAGTGGCTGACTGGTAGGTAACTTGTTTTTAGCTTTCATATGTTTGACTGTAAAGCAAAAAGAAGCTTCACAGAACCATCCTGTTGAAGCCCAGAGAGACCCGTGCTCTTGACAGAGAGCAAAAACAAGGCAGGAGCTGTTGCAAAGACATTATTTTTCCTCACAGTGAGTAGTGGAAAGTCCCACCCAAGTTTCACTCCTCACTCCCACTTTAAACTAAAACTAAACAAAACCAAAAAAAGAAAAAAAAATAGCGAGCAACATTTGCTACTCTATGTTGCCTTTGCTGCTATGTGACCCTGGCATGTGATTAAGTTGTTGATTAGTAACTCAGTGACGTATCTCTCCTTTTCCTCCCACTCTTCCTTAAACAGCACTGCTGTTTTACAGCAATAGAAATCCTGTCGGCGTTTTGTAGCTGTCTTGGAGCTACGGACCTTTACTACTGCAAGAAGAGGAAAAGGAGAGAGAGGTAATTTCTGCAGTGACATTAAGTTAACCACAAAATAAAACATCTCCAGAGACACTTAATTTCATGTCAGTTCAGAGGAGCCTTTTGGATTTATGGTCATTATGTGTCATCTCTTGGTGTTCAGGAGCCAACGTGAACAGTGGCAAGGGCCTGGACTCTCCTCTGCATGTGGCTGCCAGGAATTGCAGTGTGGAGCTGGTATCACTGCTGATTGACTTTGGAGCAGACATTTGGGTGAAGAATAGTGAAAACAAGAGGCCGATGGAGCTGGTTCCACCCGGCAGTCCTGTGGGTCAGCTATTCCTACAGAATAAAGGTGCCCCTTAGCACTTGATTTATTCTGCTGGTTCAGTTCACATAGCCTGATGCTCTCTGCAGCAGGTGTGCTGACTGCAATGCTGTTGATGCAAAAGTGATGGCGATTTGTGTGGCAAAAAGTCTGGGGCAGTTTTCATTCAAATTCTGAAGTCTCCTAGGTCTCACCCATGCATGCTGTTGCCTACATCATCTGAAAGCAATCATCTGTAGTTACCCATTGAGAAATTGTCTGATGGCTGTGCTGCAGAAGTTGTGAATGGGTCGGCAATGTGCGCAATGAGATTGCATCGGTGCTTAGTTCCATGTACTCGGCTTCCGAGATTGTAATGTTTGTTGGTTTAAATTGTGCCATGTTCGTTAATTTAATTGCATGAATGCGTTATAGAATGAATTAGGGCATAAATCATAGATATGCTGAATCCCATTGGAATCTACAACACTATATTGATTTGCTTTATAATCCGTTGAAACACAAAATCCATTTGGGATTATATTTAATCCATACAATTTAATTGTAGAGTCTTTTCTAATAACTTGCATAATGACAACTCTTATTTCAGTAGAAATTGATGTTTTAGGAGCTAATTACTGATTATTGTCTTAAATGGACAGAAATCCATTTACACAGGCTAATGACAATGTCTTAGCAGCCTCAAGAGCTATAAATGTGTCATTCACCATCAAGTTCTGGACATGAGCTGTGAATAAGGAAGATTACATGACAGTCTCTACAGCTACAGGGACAACACTGTGTGGATGAAGCTTTTCCACTTGCTTCAAGACTTTTCAGAAGCTGAGGCTGCTTATTTAAACTGGGATGGAGCACAGTGCACCTGTGCTGACCAGGGGATGCACTCTTGAGGGGTAAGGACTGGTGGAAGAGAAACCCAGTGCTTAACTCTGTCTGGTTTGCTTCAATATTCCACATACAAGTAGCAGAGACTGCTACAAGCAGTGAGTGACTTGAACAGCATTTAGAATAAATGCTTTGCTTTTCCTATACATCCACCTAGGGAAACCCTCATCATCTAGAGCTACCGGGAAATTGGAACAGGTTGGCTGAGGATGCAGCACCATGAGACCACGGGCTGCACAAAAGCCCCATCAGGAACAGCCTGACAGACCAAAGCGATCCAAGTCTTAGGGCATGGGAATGGACGATCTCCCAAGACGCCTTTATATGAATGGTTTGTGTCCTGGCTTCACCGGGATCAAATCATAGGCCAGTCCTGGTCTGCAGGTTTTGTGTTTAACTCATTAAGCCATTATTAGTAAAATAAAAACCACCAAAAACCTGCAGTTTTTAAAACCTATCACCAACATAATCCACCACTAGAAAATTCCTTCTTAAAAGTCTCAGGAAAATCTATTATTATCTCTTTAATATGTTCTTTAATAACAAATTATCATTTTAATATGTTCTTCAGTCACCTATCTTGTATTAAGGTGTGCACATTTTATTTTTCATAGTACAGCAAGAGCTTAAGGGGAATGGGAGGGACAGGCTAACAAATACATGAAACCCCATGCAGTGAAGTGAAGCTGTACAGGTCATTTCACGTCCTCGCTCTCACGCCTAGCTTCAGAAACTCCAGGCCTGCTAGAAGTGCCAACACACCAGTTTTATATCTTCAACTGATACTTGTGTCTTCCTTCTCTATAAATACACTGTGTGAACCTAGCGTGGTGTATTTATAGTTCATCCCCCCAACCCCCCCCCCGCCCGTGTATCTGTAAATTGGCCAATTCAAAAGGAGGATTCATATTCCAGATAAAAGATAAGATGTGAGGCGGGCAGAGGAATAATTTGTTAGCTGGTAGCCTTCATGATGCTGTAAATTGTGCCAGTGAGGAGAGAAGATTTTATTGACTTGGTTGTACAGGGTTAAGCAGGAGAGTTGCTGCTGTGTTCAGGATTTGGTTGCTACATGAGGATTACAGTCAGGATAGAAGGATCTTGTAGCCTGAGATGTTTTGAGATGGCTTAATTTAGACAAAGCAGAAATCTTGACCACACATGGCTATCAGAGTTCCTCTGGCAATTTTTCCCAAGAACAGGCTTGTTAGTCACTAAGCCTTGGCCAAGTTCCAGATCAGATAGTTTCCTAAAATTTTAATTGCATAGGCAATCAACTTCATGACCTTAATTGTTGTGTTGTGTTCTATATTATTAAAGACATTTAACATTTTACCATTGACATTTCATATTTACATGAAAATTAAATTAACACTTAGACAACAGTACCATCTTTTGTGCTGGTTATGCACTAATTGACCTTCAGAAATCATCTGAACTCTGCAAACGGGTGCACCACAGCACCTATACACTCCAAAAGCGAGAGATACAGTGTGATACCTAAGACTTTATCCAGGATGCAAGAGCATGAGGAAATAGCCGTTTTTCTTTCCTTGGATCCTAAAAATGCTATGAAGTTAGAAACTTGCCTCCTGATTCTATCTTGGGTGGAGGGGTGGAGATGGAGCCTTGTGGAGGTGAAGGGGTGGAGATGGAGCCATGTGAGGATGGGGGGGTGGAGAGGGAGCCCTGTGGAGGTGGTGGGGTGGAGATGGAGCCATGTGGGGATGGTGGGGTGGAGATGGAGCCATGTGGGGGTGGTGAGGGGGTGGTGGAGCGAGGTGGTGGTGAAGGGGTGGAGATGGAGGGATGTGGGGGTGGGAGGAGGGAGGTGTAGGGGTGTGGAGGGTTGTTGCTGTTTATATTCTGAACTGACTACACTCATTGGGAAGGAAAAGCTGAAATAGGGTAGGTAATGGGAAAATACATAGGAAACACCAGGTGACCAAATAACAAAAGTAAGTCATCCAGGCAGTGGCATTGTGCTCAGTTCAGGGATGATACTGACTAATTTTGCTTAAGAAGACATGCTTATGTTGTCATTCACCTGCTGTGCTCTCAAAGATCTATACATTTAATTCTTGTAAAAGTATTTGTTGGCTGTGTGAACTCCTTTCTGAGAAGCTGTGTGAGTTGTTGCTCCTTCCCTTGCATGCCAACTGAAATCTTGCAACAGCAGTGCAACAACTTCTGCATCACAGAAGCTACTGCAAAGTACAGCTCAATTTTCACAGGAAAAAAAGGGAAAAAATAAATGAAAACACACTTCACAATTTCTAGAGAGAAGGCACTAGAGCTCTGACACTGCTATGAATGCCAAAGAAATGAGTTATCTTCACACTACTGTTATTAGATAAACCAAAATACTTCTAAGCACACCTTGCAGTAGCCTGTGCCTGGGCGGATCGGAGTGGTGCAGTCAGTTACTTGTAATGGGTGGTCAGTCTCCATATTTTGGTTTAGCCTCTCTGCCATCTGAAGCCAATAAGTGATGAAAAAATGCATCCTCATAGCAGAACTGAGTCCATGGGATGCAAATCACCTGAATGCACTGAGATACAAAACCACCAAACTGTGGTGTTCTTGGAGCTCTTTGCTTTCTGGCTAGAGCTGCCTTTCTGTAAAAACTCCTAGAAGTGAAGCCAAACACCCACTTCTGGTTAGTGTGGAGGAACTTGGTGTACAGCATAACCCTATGGATCCTTCCTTCCAGTGAGCACTGGGACCCCACAACCCATCCACCACTGAGGCTCACCATGCCTACACAGACAGGCAGCTGTTAGCTTTCTCTAGATGGCAAACTTCTTTCTAGGGGATGAGTTAACCCCCAAGTCACAAATAAGCTGGAAGGGCTTAAAAGTGACACAAACAGATAAAAGAAAAATTGACAGACAGATAAAAGAAAAATTAACAAAATGTTTCTGTATCCAAAGACTGTTTTTCAAAAAAAGAACACGTTTTATACTACAGAAATCCAATCATAATTAGGAAGGAAGGGGGATAAGCCAGAGAACACAGGAATTTTTATTCATAAGCAAGCAAAAATGTTATTTGAAAGCTTATTGTCATAGCTTACCCTGTTGTGCTTAGGTAATGCTGGAGCCTCAGATCTGTGTGTGATGTTAGCACTACATGTTCTTCAGTAACAAGGTGCCAGTGGATGAATTGAATGTAGAATGTCAACTTTAACTTTGAATTTCTAAGTTTAGGCCAGCTTCTTTCTTTACTATTACAGACTGACTCTACATTAATTATACAAAGCAATTGATAATAAAATATATTCATTCCTCAAAGATGATTTGTATTTAAGTGTTAATCACACTCTGATGTTTACCAGTGTCACCAGTACAGAAAAGGTGATAGGTCTCCTTATGAAGGAGGAACTGTGACTGGTGAGCCACTTGAAATTAAAAGGTCAAGATAATTTTGCATTTCACTCATACTGGATGCTGAGTTTAATGATAGGGACCTTTTTTTGAAAGATGGTGTAAACTCCAGTGATGGATGCTAATGTCACAGGAATAATAATTGTTTAGAAGTCTGACAAACTCATCTGGTCCCATAATTTTGAAAAACTCACTTAAGGTTTGCTCTCTGGATAGAAGATTCCAGACACTACTCAAAGTTTAGAAGGTTCCATAAACTAGCCCAGGAGTGACTCTGTCCCACACTTAGAGTGGTGATTGTGGTGGGAAAATAGGGATGAAAAATCAACATTCAATAAAGCTACAGAGTGATCTATAAAATATAATTGATTCACACAATAATTTTCCAAACATGACTGCACTCTGCAGTTTAGTTTTAAAAAAAATATTAACCATTGCCACCACAAAGCAGATTAAAGGGAAATTGCTTTTGGTTGTTTTGAGTTTTCCTAGGTTTGCAGCATTCAGATTTTTGCAGTCATTTTCCTGAGATCAAAGGAGCAGCACCCATTAATTAGAGCAACCCATATGGTGCTGCAGTACTCCCAGGAACGTGCTCCTGCCATGTAGCAGCCTCCGGGCCACCAAAGCCAACCAGCTCCTTCCCGAGGTTGCCACGCGTTGACTCAGTGATCTTTCCAACCAGGATTATTCTGTGATTTCCTTGTGCTCAAAGCAAGAAGAGATATCAAGAGCTTAGGAAATACCCTCTGTATATGGAGAAATCCAATATTTTTGCAACTAAGGACTGTATCTGTTTAAAGGTAGGAAATCCTGATCCAATTTATCTTGCAAGGTTTGGCACCTTGTGGACTTTGATGCCTTTCTGGAAGATGGGCTTTCATCAGCTCTTATGGGGCTTGCTTAGAATGTGAGCTCCCTTTCTTGTGACTATTTCTTAGGAAAGATGTTGCTTGTTTTAGGTAGCTGAAGAAGAGCAAGAGATGGTTGGCAATATTAAGGAAGAGTGGGAGAATCTCTTCTCTGAAGCATCAAAAGTTGATTACAGCCTTAGAGACATGAAAAGAAAATTCACAAAGGTAATATTTGTAAGTGATGTTGGGAAAAAAAAAAGTAGAAATGGAAGGAAAACAATTTAAACACTGTTTCAATAACAGCCTTTCAGAAACTAAGGGAGCAACAAAGCTATTGCTTTCTCCCCGACTCTGGCACAACTAATTAAGCATATTTATCTGACTAAATAGTTTGGTGCACGGCTCTGAGATGATGCTGCGTCGTGCTGGCCCTCGGTGGTGGTTTATTTTTAGTCTCCCTTGGCTTGGCTCTGTTATCTCTGCACAAGAAGCAGAACATTTGCAAGTATGTTGAATTTTTTTAATTATTTGATTTTTGAAGAACCTACACATGTCTCCAAGTCTGTGCCTTTGAAAACCTGCTGCCTGAGGCTTGGGATGGCTTTGACATTTTGTGAGCACCCCCAACCAAGCACTGTGAATTACTTTGTTCATTCCACATCCAAGATCCTACACCTTTTCAAACATTAAAAGAATGTACTACTACTGCATGTAAACTTGAAATAACAGGGCTCTGAACTCTCATTGCCTGCCATTTAAATTGCAGAATTACTACACAGTTTTTCCCTCAGATTGATGTAGTCAATAGGCTGCTTCAAGACTCTTCTGAGGCTGTTTCAAACCACTTTTACCTCTGGAAGACTTGTCCTCAGAGTTTGCTGATAGCTTTCATTCCCCAGAGCAATTTTATCCAGTGTATTCTAATATCAAAAGCTGATATTAAAAATAGCATTTTATCCAAATATTACAGCAAGTAACTGAACCGGAATTAGCAGGGAGCATTCTATAGCCAAATATCCATGACAGAGAAAGAGTGAAAAATGTGTAACTAAAGGAGAGAATGTGAACAGAAAGAAAAAAGATCACAGTATTAGAACTATATATTGAATACAATAGGTGAGTTAGGAATAAGTTGCACATGGAGAAGAAACAGATTTAAAGGGCGGAAGGAACAGCAAGTTGACAGTTTACTGTTGACAGTTTTCTGGCTCAGCCAGAAATCTGATTTTGCATTTGTTTGTTTACTTATTGAATGTGTTTGCTTATTTTGCCATGTAGGAGCTGACCAGCACCCAGGGGAGATGCCATCCCAGGAGGTGATGAAACTCTTTCTTGGCTGTGAGAGGTCACAGTCCATTGGAGATGGCATTTGCTGCTGGTACATGGTTTTCTACACATTAGCAAAGGCACTACCTTTTTAGTAGGATAGTTCTCTCTCATAAAGGATTCCCTCAAAACCTGAGTATTTGGAGGTGATGCTTAGGTTGGCAAAGGGTCAGCTGTCTTCTTGTGGAGCAATGTCTACTGTCACACAGATATAAGAATTTGCATTTTACTCCAGATTTATTTTATAATAGTTATTATTCAGTGTCTAATATTTTTGTGTTTTGTAAAGCCTGGAGAAAAGCATGGGGTTGCCTGGAGATCTAGTAACACAATATTACTGTTTCCAGAATCAAAAGTGGGCAGAAATTGATTGTTACATCTCTGGGCTGCTAACACCAAGTATGAGACATTAACACTACACTTATTTTTTTGAAAAACTCATGTGTACAGATGAGAAGCAACCTTCCTAAAAATATGAATGGAAAACATCCAGTCTTTCCTGTTATGTTTATAGTTTTTCCCTTAAAGCCTAACATTAAAATTACCATCTCTTATGCGGTATAATTTGGTTATATCCCCTAAAGATACATGAAAGTAGTCCCAAAAGAACTATTTACTTCGGTGAGAATAGAAGGTGCTGAGTACATCATTCGGGAACATTTATTTTTTGGCCATTGCACAACTGTATGAAAGTATGGACCTGTATGAAAGAGTGGACCTGATTTGAGTGGTTTTCTTATTAATAAGCATGTTCCTGGATTGAGTACCTGAAGTACATCTTGCCTTCTGCCTACTGGAGGTTGAGTGAAAGGGTGGCAATCTGATTATTCATCATCATTTTACCATGCCCTACACAGACTCATTACAGGTCAGTTTCTGTTGGACCTCACAGGGAGGATTTAACAGTGCAACTCTTGTAACTATATAGTAATAGAATACAGTCCTTAATGTTTTCTTTGTGCACAAGTACACAAGTAAAACAAGTATGGTAAAACTATGGGAATGCAAAATGTTGCAGTAGTTCCTACTAAATTGGCCCCTATTAATTACAAAAACACTAAGAGACGGAACTCATTACAGCAGTGACACAGCTATTCTTTGAAGAATAATGCATGTAAGATAAGACCTTTAATCCAAGCTACACAGCCAACAGATTGTTTTTTGTTCATTGACTTTTGTCTGATGTGCTCCATCCTGGTTGGGACTTATTCCTTCCTGTAGCTCATTAAAAAACATATGAAAAAGTGGTATTGAATAGTATTGCAGGCATCTAGCTGGAGTAGCACTACCTCAGTTAGTGCCATTACAGTTAGAGTTGCTCTTGCTTATTAATCACTTTCTTTTGTATTTTTAAATATCTTTTTCAGTCGGTGAGACTTCTGATAAAGTGATGCGATGGCATGGCAGTAGGTTGGACATGATGATCTTGAAGGTCTCTTCCAACCTGGTCTAGTCCTATTCTATTATTTTCTATTTTATTCTATGACAACTTATTTGATACCTTCCAATGCTTCTCTGTGATGTTTGTTAAATAATTCAAGTTTACAGTACAAGTGTCCCTGAAGCATTTATTTGTTTACTTCTTTTACTAATGAGTAGGGGTGTCTCAGGAGTTTGTATTCCCTTCTTCAGCAACAATGTTGGAAATAGTGAAGCTGTGCTGTGCTTTCGTGTTCTGGTCCTTAATTCAACCTTTATGGCTGAAAAGTTTTGGAGAGATTGCACCTGATTTCTGCAGTAAGCCAGCAGATGAGGAAGCCTGACTCATCTTGACAGCACTTCACAGAATCACAGTCCAAACTGAGTGGAACTTGACCCATGGCTATTTTTGTGTTCCCTTATCTATTTAGAAAAGGGTGTTTTGTTCCTCGTCTGACAGGTCTGCAGATTTGCAGCTAGGATGGTATTTTGTATTTACAACTTATTCTAGATGGCACAGCTAGACCCTGCTTTGCATCATCCTGCACGTTACTGAGCTCATCCACCCTCTAAACTGGCAAAAGCTGCTAGTTTTCCTTTTCTGGACTGATTGAGACCCTCACACCTGAGCACAGCAGGAAATGTAAACGTGTCTTTCAAATATTTGAAAGTTTTGAAACACATTAGTAATACTTAACCACCTGTGCAAATGTCTCCTTGGAGAATTGCTTTGTTTTAGTTCTTTCATGTTAATCCTTGATTTCAGACTAAGAAATAGTCTGAACCAGAGATTCAGCCTTGTTAATAGTTTAATGTTACAATCAATAAATTAAGCAGCCTTTATCTGCCCTTGGTGCTATATGAAGGATGCTCACCTGATGAAGGAACAGGTGCTCCCACGCTGGATTCTGTCACAGAATTTGGATCTAATCCAAAGGATGCCCAAATATGTATTAGAAAACAGATTCAGAGTCTTGTAGGCTGGGAGCTGGGAGAACTGAAGCTCTTTTCAGGGGAGGGAGGTGTCACCATCTATACCAACAGAAAAGGAGCAGAAGCACAAATCTCATGAAGCTATTTCCCTGATGTTCAAATGCATTAGCAGGAATTTCCTGGTGTTCTCCCATCCACTGCTTTGATACATAACAAATGTACAGTACATTAAACCAAATGTGTTAGCTGTATTAAAGAGTGGCTGTGAATATGATCATTTCTTCAAAGCCTTTGCTACCTGCACAACACTGTAATGACCTTTATTTTGCAGAGAGATAAAGCCACGCTCAGGAGCAGTGGAGGCCAGGGCAGTAAGGTGCACTAGCACAGGGAGCTCTCCATGAAGATCTCTACATAGAGCTTCAGCTGAGCGATGTGAGGGGTAAATTGAAAAGTGCTTCCAGGGCACAGGAACAAATGAAATGATATGTTTGGTTGCTCCCCAGGCTTGTGGGCATTCACACAGTGAAATGTAGTTCCCCTGTTCTTTGAGAAGATCTTATTGATGTCTAATGATAAGCAGGAACGAAGCCACACAAACTGTTAGTCCACCTGTGTGAAACTTTCCTTCAATCTCAAATTGCTCCACAGATGCTCATGAAGCCCCACCTCTCTCCTCTGCCATTGGCTGCATGCCCATTTTGCAGGTGCCCCACATGAAGCATCAGAAACTGCCATCTGAGCAGTGAGTCACAGGAAGAATTATAGCAGCTGCTTCAAGCCCTGTGCACTTTTTGAATGGCTGATACCATCCCTGAAGTTTTGCCCATCTCTTTGTGGCTCATTGTATCAGAGGAGTAAAATTAAGCAAATTAATTTTTATGAGTCAGCTACACCATTTGTTTTGCAAGGGGTTAAGGGAAGTATACTGATTTTGGTGGCAGATTCACAAAAAATGTTCTATATTTGCTTTCTTAAAATTTGTAAGGTATAAAATAATCTCCTTTTTACTCCATGAAAAATTCCACTGTGATTTTAGACTGAAGAAGCAGCTTTGCACAGGCCTTGCTCTGTTTTGCATTTCAGACCATACTTCTATTTGTCTGAATGCCTTGTGAAACATGTTAGACACAAAATGTTGGGGTTTTTTTTCTTACTGCAAGCTGAAATAGGGCCTCTCTTTAAATTTAGATTAAGAGCAGAAGAGCTCGTACAAAAACTATGAGGAATTAAAATGAAGTATTCATTGGGTAAAGCTGTACTAGTTTAGGGACCTGTGTAACGAAAAACTAGGATTTTTATCTCTGAAGTTTTGTGTCATATTTTTGGAGTTTCACCTAAACCCAGCAGTACCTTGAAAGTGTTAAAAAACAAGTTTCAAACTGAGAGCAAAATGTAAACTTATTTTGGCTAAATTCCAACAGCACAGAATGTTTAAGCAGGCAACATTTCAACTGAAAAAAAAAAAGAGACATTTGAAAAAAACAAAAGAAATGACCCCATCAGCTGTCACATTGCCACAAATCCAAGCTGCAGATATAATTTTAGTGATATTTAGTGCCCCAGGAGCAGAGGCCAAATCCTCATCTAATTTCCTTGCATTGACTCTGCAGCTAGGATGAGCTGACATAGGTCCACTTTCTGGTGTGATTGCTGGTGAGGGCTGGGTGTCAGGAAGGATCTTCTCACTTGCTCCGTGTGATAGGACAAGGAGCAATGGAAGTAAGCCACAGCACAGGGGGAAGACTATTTCTGCCTGTAAACTTTCTCTGATCTAGTTCAGACTCTGTAGAGTTACTGATGAGCAGAGACATTAGTCTCTCCTAGGTTTCCTGTGATATTTAACCTGAAAATTCCTTCTATGTTTGATTTGCAGTTGTGTAATATACTGTAAGACAGTAAATGCTTGTGGTCATTTGCATCCTTTTGTATATGAGTGATCTAGGAAAGTATAAGTACTTATATGCTTAATCATTTGGCATTGTGGAGCTCAAACTAATGTTTTAGGAAATTCCCTCTAATTCAGTAAAATTCTGAGCTTGGCAGTGGCGTGCTGGAAATGGGACTGAAAGGCTGCCTTGGATTTAATTTTTAAATTCTATTTTATCCTTTTTTAAATGTACAGGAGTGCTCAGGCTTCAGCCAGGCTGCCGAGGAAGACAAAACTCGTGTTACATATGAAGGAGCTGGCAGACCCCAGTGCAGAAATTTCCAGAAGTGTTTGCGTTTCTGGCAGAAGGGCTGCTGTGGCTGTGCAGGGCGTGGGACAGCCCCGTGCTCCCGCCAGCCCCATTGCCCACCCCTCTCCAGTAATGGTCACAGTGTGCTGGGGAGGATGAGCAGCAGCAGAGATGCTGGCGAGCAGAGGAGACCAGGGAAGGTACTGCAGCACAACTGGACCCTCACCATGCTGCCAACCAGCCCACGAAAGAAAGAAGTTTCCGGCTGCAGGAAGGAGGGCAGGTTGGGGGCCCAAAGATTATGTGAAGCCTGTTAGCTGTTGAACTAAAACAGCAGATAAAAGCTGTTGTGGTCTAATTCCTCTCTACTCTATGCACTTCTAAATCTTGTATCAGATTCAGATTTTTCTTACAAGCCACCCCAGAATTCTTCTATCATTGGGTGGAAAATACTTATAAATGGAATTAAATCAAATATCCTCACAAACCCTAATTATTATAACTGAATAGCTTTCTATTTTAGACCCCATTTAGTGCCTGGATATGTGCCTCAGCTTTCTCTCTGTTTCTGCAGTGCTGGATGGGGCTGTTTACCAAAGCTGTTGTGTAGTGCCTACTGTATCATCCTGACAAGGCACATGGAAGCTTGGGGGAATATTCTGAATTTCTCTTTCTGATGGATGTTTGGAAGCACCCCTTGGATATAATTTCAAGACAGCAGAAGCAACTGCCTGGCCATTTAGCAGGGAGCTGTTAATGAGGGTGTTGCACACAAGAGGAATATAAATAGAAGTAAGGCAATTTAAAACACAAGACATCACAAAGCATTTGACAGCCTACAAGCAGACACCAAAAATTCTTACATGACAGTTTTATGCACCAGCCACTGTGACTAAACAGCAGCAGCACTGTTTGCAAAATTAACACAGATGACTGCATTCAAAAAATAAGATGACCAGTTACAATTTTTCACATTACAGACAAACCTTCTATTTTTATCTGTAAAGAGTTACCTTTCTGTTTGGTAGATGATACGTTTTCCTGTAAGAGGCTGTTAAAATACTTGGGTAGAGAAATTTCTAAACCTACAAGTTTGCATTGTAAGCTTGGCCATATTTTGCAAGGTGAGAAGGAAGAAGCGAGTGTTCTGGGTTTCGTTTTTGTGGTTGGTTGGTTTGTTCGTTTTTAAACCAAGAAGTATAAAACAACAATGTTGTTTGAAGGATATTAGATAAAATTATTACTTGAAGAGCAATGAAAAAGCTAGTGCTACTATGACAGTGCCTGCTCTTCAATAGGTTACGTTAACAAAGTCTTCATACCATAGGATTTTTTTTTTTACTTCTCACAGATAAGTATTTTCAGCAAAAGCACACTGTGATTTTATTTTATATTCATTAACTATGAAACCTTTGTCTTTAAACCAAGCACGAGTACCTAACCACTAACTTGCTTATACAAAATGCATTCTGAAGTGATCATTTGAAAAGCTAACACGTATATGAAAAATAGTGATCCCTCATTTTCATATTTTCAATATAACTAGT
This sequence comes from Actenoides hombroni, assembly GCA_024336885.1. NCBI lineage: Eukaryota > Metazoa > Chordata > Aves > Coraciiformes > Alcedinidae > Actenoides > Actenoides hombroni. Next base: position 27,609 of record WUAM01005831.1, read on the forward strand.
GATGTGATAAATGATAGAAAATCAAATTAATCTGTTGGAAATTATGTTCATTACGCTCAAAAAAAGTTGTTGAGGTCTTCTACAGTATAGTACAGCTTTGTGTACTGCAACTCTGACAGAGAAAACAACCTCAGACTTCCGATGAGACAGTTCTGATGGTAGAGTATCTCTTCTCTCACTATTAAATCCTCAGGAACTGTCGAGTAATGGAGAGTTTTATTTATTTACAGGTGGATTTTCTATTGCTGCAAGATATTTTATTTGTGTGATTTTAAACTGACTTATTTAAACCACTACAGAGAGAAACTACAGTTCTCCTTGTAATTTATTAATTTTTTTTTCTCCTGGTTTGTTATTTGTGGGGAAGTTAATATTTCAATTTAAAGCAGAGAATTTTATTGCTCTCATCATTGTTTGTTAAATTACAGAGTTGCTCACAGTTGTTTGAATGGTTAAAGCCCAGCTGGGAAGGTTTCTCACCACATACTCCTCGTGCACTACATTTTATAAAGCTAACCCTCATTTTGCTCCCATACTTGCTTGCAGGGTGCCTTGATCAGCCCCATCCAGCACCCAGCCCCTCTGGAAGGGTAATTTGCAGATGCCTCCAGAACAGCAACAACCTGGAGACAACAGCCCTTCCTTCCAGCATGAGAACCCACAATGAGCTGAGCACCATGCAGACAGGGGGTTGCAGAAACTTAAAAAGGAAAATAGAAAGAAAAGAAAATGCAGTTTGGAGCTTTAAACTGTAGAGGCTTACCCAATGTAAATGGGTGTACCTTCCATGGCCTTAGCAAATGATAACGACTAATAGCACTTAAGGTCTTGCCTGTTTATTTCTAAGGTGCTTGTAAGATTTACATGATTGCACTGTGTTCTGTTCTTATAGGACATAAATAAGCATGTGATTCTCAGAAGGGATTCTCTAAAAATTTGTTATATTACAGCACAGCCTCAATTTTTTATTAGCTATGCTACAGCTCAGAATGTGTATTAATGGCAGCTGCTGAAATTAAGAATGGATCCTTTCTTTCCCCAAAATGAGAATAATTATAATAATCATCTGCTACTGCTGAGTAAGAACACAGTCTTTGATCTTAATTTTGTGTATCTCTGTACACACTGCATGTTGTAGTGATTGTGCATATTTATACATACAAGTAATGTAGGGACCTCTCTCTTTTTACAGAAACATCTAGCAACTAGACATTACCTATCAACCAAGGCTGCTTTACAGTAAAGCAGGCTAAAAAATAGCCTTGTAATTCAGTGTAATAGGAGAGTTATTCTAATAACACACAAGACTTGTAGTCTCTGATGAATTAATGCTATTAAGTCTAAGGATAGAAGCCTAGGTCACTATGACCTTTTGAGTTATTTAGAGAATACTTATTCTAATGTACACATTTCCTCAGTGTGCTAAATTCACTGCATAATTTCCAGCTAAATCAAATTAACTCTGATTTTTCAGCTTCATCAGGCTTAGTCCTTGCTGTTTGATATTCAAGTAATATTTGTTTGCTTAGGGAAAACAAATAGCAAGTTAAAAATATTTTCTTTTCTTTAAATTTAAGTCTTATAATAGAATTGGAAACTTCATTAATTTATCAAGACTTAAAGCTCTGTTTTGCCTTGGGGCAGAGATAAGGAGGCAGACTATACCTATGGTGTCTTAGGGAACACCAAACTATTAAATACATATTGGTTAATGTGTTAATTATTTTATGTTATGTCATTACAATTTCAGTGTTTGTTAAAGCTTCAGATTAGCATTTCTTGGTTTATACATTTCAGATGGAAGTTTTCACTATGTGCTTTATATACCTTAAAAATGCCCTATTGATTATATAATTCTGAAATGTAAAGCTGGTTCCTTTGAATAATACGTACAAACATGTTTGAAAGACACGATGCAAATGAGAGCATATTTTGTTCTTATGCTTGATTCTTTCTGTGTGACACTTCTGAGTATACAGGTCCTAAATAGAGATGTCAGTGTACAGAATTTAAATTGTACACTGCCATGCAATTTCTTGCATTTCAAGAGAAACGTGGCAGACAAGGATTTCCACGGTAGTCTTTTTATTGAAAACTGAAATATTAATTTAAAAACTATTTTCTCATTATGAATCAGTAAACATGGAAAAAAAAATATATTGTTAGTTGTGGTCTCTCCTCAGTGTCCTGCAGGACTCTCTGCATTCAGAGGTGGGTGACGAACACTCTGGTGCCTCTGCTTTGGCCACGGCTGACTTGAGGCTTTTGCAGGCTTGAAGAGAAGACTGTGATTTTCAGATGTCATTTTTCTTACCTCAGCACCTCAGATGAGAGGGATGTGTGTTTAGAGAGAGCTGCCAGTGCTAGAGCATGCTTTGAATAAATTCCCATTCCCCATTTCCATTAGAGTACCTAAACCAGTCTTTGAAAAGACACTTATCAACATGTTATTTAGAAGACTTTCAAAGAATCTATTTGCCATCTGAAACTGATTATATAAACAACAAAAAAAAAAGTGAGAGAAACTGAGGGAAGGAGCTTTATGCACCAACAGTCTGATTTTTAATATTGTATGTATTCTATTCACTACCACTTTCATTTATACTGTTTCTTCAGCACTACCTTCAGCATTTAAAGGGAGATCAGACGCAGTGCCTGGAAAAGATCCATTTACTTCTCACTTCTCTGATGGAGGCTGCATTTCTGTCACCAAGACAAAGCTTCCAGTTTCTGTCACCATCTCCTGGCTGTAACAAAGCCCACTCACCTTGGATCTCTTGAGGACAATCACAGCTTCCAGCATGGCTATGTCATCAAACGTCCTCAGCACGGGCTCCAGCTCAATCAAACACTCTGAACAGAAAGAGAACACTTTGCTGCAGGGCTTAAGGTCTTGACAAACATTAAATCTTATAAATCCCAATGCAGATCCCAGCCTCAATTCCCTTGATGCCAGAACTCCCGAGGTCATTATTGTGGCCAAGATTGCTTTTCGGTTTTGGGGGAGAGCAGCAAAATGAACTGTCCAAAGCCATACCCTGAACCAGTGGCACAGTGAAGTTTAAAGTGAACAACAGAAACCAAATCATTGTGCTATCTGCAGTTGTCATAAACACAGGTCATTATTTTTTTATTTTGGTGAAGAAAGGAAAAGAAGACAGAGTGGAATAAATAACACAAACCAAGGGCATTGCAAACACTTTTGAAAGGAGGACAGAACAGCATCGTTAAATGTGATCTGTCAGAAAGAACATTGCAGGGTACAAAGGAATTGAGCTGTATGATAGCTCGGTGTATGCCAGAAAAGGGAAGTAGAGAATAGAACTAAACAAAAGAAGAAAGAAGAAAAGAAAAAAAAGAAAAATAACCAAACACACACCTATAGAAAGAACTAATTTATCAGGAGGGGTGGTATCTTTCTTATACCAGTTGATATAAGCAAGTCATTGAAATAGACATGTTTCCAGGCATCTTAGTGAAAACTAGTAATATGATGTTTTCTACTTGTCCATCTTTTAATCCTGGCTATTCTTCTATACTAGCATGCTATAATAAAAAGATAGACTGCATTGTCTTGAAAATATTAAATAGAAGCTCAAGGGATTTAATGATAACAATTCACTGGGCCCATCCCGGTCCATACCCACCCATCCCGACCCCTACCGACCCATACTGGTCCATACTGGTCCATACTGGTCCATACCGGTCCATACCGGTCCATACTGGTCCATACCGGTCCATACCGGTCCCTACCGGCCCCTACCGGTCCCTACCGGTCCAAACCGGTCCGTACTGGTCCTTACTGGTGCGTACTGGTGTGCGGCAGGCCATCGGAGATCTGGTGGAGCCGGGGGAACGAGTCGCTGCCTAGCAAACAGGACACTGGGATTTATCAGGCTTCCCCTCGTTTTCTTTTCTGGAATGTCCAGCCATAAAGCAGACTTTCCACGGCCCCCTGGTGCTGAGGCTCTGCTGGACATGGACACCCACCCACATGCACAGAAGCCAGGAGCCATCCTAATAGGTAAGGGTGAGCAGAAAGGCAACCATGTGACTATCCATGTTAACCAGTAATCAAGGATTCCTGGACGATTGTCCGAGCAGCTCTGCATCCAGTGGATATGGCAGCAATGAAGGAGGTAGGAGACATCAGTCTGAGTCCCTGCTTTCCCAGTATCATCAGGGACTTGTCATCCTACAATGTAAACAGTTGCCCTGATACTGAAGGCTGCGTCTAAGCTTCATCTGGCCACTTATAGAAGCCTTCAGTACAGGCTTCTACATCTGAGCTCATCATCCATACTGCCTTATGGCTGATGGAGAGAAGCAAGAATCTTTAGCACGTGTTATTTAAGTGTTTTCTGTACCTAGAGAAGTGAAAATCCATCCCAGAAGCCTTGCAGTTTACATCGCTTTATATATGATTTCATTAGTATTATCATTACTACTGTTGTTTCTTCTCTATTTGTATTGCTCTCTTACACTGTCCTTTTCTCAATCCACCTTTTTTCTCCCATCCCACAGCAGGGGAAAGCAGGAGGCAAGTGACTGCATGGTATTTAGTTGCTGACAGAGGCTGTCTTTATTTTTCCTCCTTATGTCTACAACAATATAAAGACAGTAGGCACTGTAGTGATGGAGAACCATATAAGTAACTTGACAGGCAGAGTAATGGGCCTGTGTTTCAATGCTCTGCTAAATAAGACTCCCTGGGCATCCCTGGACACACACTTTCAGGAGAAATGAAAATGTCAGAACATCTCATTGCTGCTGCAGGAATTCAGTTGAGCTACACTCTCAGAGTGCTCAGAGCCACGTGAGGGCAGGGTTGGGCAGGGCCTCTGGGGAATATTCATGAGATATGCTCTACTCTCTACTTGTCAGAGAGTATTATGCTGATCATTGAGTAGTTTCTACATAGGTTTGGGAGTCAGCAGAGCAAGCACGTGGTTTGCTCAGAGGTGCATAGGAAAAGAAAGTTGCACCATTTGACCAAAATTTTCTCTTTCTGAATCCCAATCCAACACTTCAGTTTAGCACAAGGCATGAGCTCAGTGTCAATGGCAGGAATTGGTTTGTAGTGCTTTTGCTATGTGATCTTTTTCTCATCCATAAGAAAAGCAGTGGGAAAAGCTGCAAGGATGACTGCAGGAGAACAGTGGGAGTAATGGACTGCAAATGGTGGTGAATAAGAACACCTTAGCAGCAGGTTAATACAGCTGATAGTGAAGGCAGAAAAAGATGCAGAGTTAAGATGCTTTGAGTTAAGTCAAAAAAAAAAAAAACAAGATAAGGGAATCTAATGGGTACTTCGATGGGGGATTTTAGGATTGTATACCTCCTTCAAAATTATTAGAGTATTTCTTCCAGCAGTTGATATTGTCAAGGCAATAGCACCCATGAAAAAGAACATATTGTGACTTATGTAGATCATTGCAATCATTTATTAAAAAGTAATGCAGGGAAGAGTGTATGAATGTTCATTATCTGCTGTGTGTTTTCATGTCTTGTATAAAGATTGTGAGCAAACTGATGTGATCGCAATTTAGAAAAACTTGTTATTTTTCATAATTTAGGAAAACCTGAAGCCTTTCAAATGAAGTGTGTGGTGAACAGAATTTTTTGGCTGGATCACTTGCTTCAGGCCTGTTGGGTGGCTTCAGACTCTGAATGCAAGTATTTTCAGTGGGAGAAAAGAGGGTATTTGGCCTGAAAGTTGACCAAGGAGATTGGACCCAGCTGAGGTTTTGAACAGCCAATCATTGTCTGTATTGGTGATGCCACAATAATGATAATCTATTTGGGCTCAAACCAAGTGTTTTCCTTTTTTCTTTTGCTGAATGAGAGCTTAGTTCATCTGTGTCACCTCTCTGTCCCTGGCTTCCTTATGGTCTCTGCTTTGTGACTGCTCTGTATTTCACTGATTTCCCAGTCAGATCCAGCTGCTGCCTTGGGAGGTCATGGATAATCTTGGAGGTCTTTTCCAACCTTAGTGATTCTGAGGTAGTGAGCAGCCATGTGTTGGAGCACAACCCCAGTTATGCCATGAGGGATAACAGTGATGCCCAAAGATAGTCCCCTTAGGCTGCTATTTTACTGTGGACCAAAACTAAACAGATTCAAGCACTGTAACTGAAATGAGGAAGACTAGCTTGCCCATGTAACTCCTGCCACTAAGGGGTCTCTAGTTGTGGCTAAAAAGCTGCACAAACATCTGCTCATTTTAGTTACATTTTTCATTCAACCCGTATGCTCTCCAGACACACTTGTTTTGGAGGTCACAAAATATGACACAGAACACTGCATTTGGGAAGAATGCATCATGGCAATAAATTAATTTCAGAAAGTTTACCTTATCGCATTTTGTAGTCCCTCTGAAAATCACAAATAATATAGTTAACATTATTTAGTCATCCTTTTTAAATTATTATTTATTTCCTTCCACATCCTAAATTTTGAAAAGGAATTGAAATTAATGCAAATGACGAACTGTTTCTTACTACCTATTTGTGATAATCATTTACATCTCTAGAGCACATGACCACTTTTATCTGTGTTGACCTTTGTAGCAATGCAGGCTTCAAAATCTGAGGTTTTATGGTGAACAAAGCTACTGAGAAACATATGTGGGTCTGTGATTTGCTTGTGATGGTCCATGGTGTCAGAGTTGTTTTATTTCATGTGAAATTGCATTTGAAGTCTGATTTTTCTGGTTTTCTTATCCAGCCATGTTGGTTTAGGACAGGTGGAGGGATTTGCTACAGGTGTTTCTCAGAGGGTGGTGAATGAGCAGTGGGGTTGTCCAGCCTGGTCTAGCGGGAGGTGTCGCTGAACATGGGCTCTTAGAAGATCTCTAAGGTGCCTTCCAGACCAAACCATTCTGTGATTCCATGGTAGTTTGGGTTTCTGTTCCAATCTGAGTGATCTCCCTCCCCAAATTGCTGTGTGTCATTGCACTGCCCGGGGCTCCCAACCCACCAGCAGGGATGGACCTGCTTTTTCAGCATGGGTTAAAGGTAATGGGCCCAGCCGTGATCAGGTAGCATGATGAAAAAGCAACATTAAAAGCTTAATATTGTCTTCTACTATATTTGAAGTGCCTCTTTGTACTGTAGGATCTATTTAATCCTAAGTATTAGATGTATTTCAATGATTCCAACATACCAGTGAGTACTCGTTTTCATAGCTTGGGGCCTTGAAAAATTAATAAATATTTCTATAGCTCTTTGAGTTGTTTTATTAAGTACTACTGAAGTCAAATAAAATATCATATTATATGCCTTTTCTTGAACCTGGCATGACAATCCCATCCACAACTGCCAACAGGCAACACTTACTTTAGAAGTCAAACACCATGCTCCTGAAAGAGCCAAGGCTAGAATGTTACAAAGGTCTCTCCTCTCTCCCTTTGAGATAATTCTTTAATGGAATCTTAAAGAAAACTGCATTGGTACAACCAAGCACATTATCAGTCTGAAAATCTCTTGTCCTGGGTAATTCCAGTGGTGTGGGAACTTTCAGTCAGGCTTTTGTTGAGAATCTTGGCACGGAGGGGGATGACAGCTACCAGTGTTTCCTTGCTTTCTTGGGCACTGTGAAAAAGATCTGATAGAACAGCTTTAAATCCAGATGTTTCTTTTTCTTGATGTGTTGACATCTTAGGCCGTACTCTCATCCACACATCTGCTGAGTGTAAATCTGGAATATTTCTACAGAAGTCAAAGAAGGAATTAAGAGTAATTTTTGTCTAGAAACGTGCCAGGAGTTCAGCTCTTTTGATGAGGCCAGTTTGCACCAGGAGCTCCATAAAGAAAAGGTAGATGGTGAATTATTCAGATTCTGGGTTTTCACATCCTTCAGAACTAAGCCCATTAGGAGGAATATGAGACTTTTCCTCCAAGTCCTTTTGTTTTTGCTAGCTGAAAATACATACTGCAACTGGATGCAGTTTGCCTCTGCCATTGGGAATATCTACTTGGGTTATGGACATCAACTGCACTTTGCCTGCTTTGTCATTCACCCTGTTAACCATTACAAGTCTCTGAAACAAAGTCACAGGAAACAGTGCTTTCACATCACATGTTCTCAAAGATCAGTCACTGGTGGACTGAGGTGAAACAAATACAAAGAAATGGACAGACTTTGGTTTGAGTCAAATTGAACAGGGGTCAAGTTCATCTGCTGTTGAACGTGGAAAAGAACAGTAAATGACAGCAGGAGTAGAAGGTAACACCCTGTCTATGATTAAAGACAGGAAATAACACACTCCTAATTGTTATTTTACTCTTTTAGGTATCCTATTGTTTCTGTGCTCACCCTGCCTTTTATCTTATGTGCAGTACTCTGCTGACATCTTTCTTGCCTAATGAGCCTTATTATATTCTCCAAATATCACCACAGTATTTTATCCCTAAACTTTTAAACCACAAGTTGTGTGGCTTGAGTAATCCACTTGTGCCAGTTCCCGGCAGCTGTGATCCATGTTATGCATGTTATGCAAGCTTTAATATTTTGTGGCAACAGTTTCAACTGGGAGGGAAGTGATCTCTGGAAAGAGAAAACTTGGCAAACTTCATTAGAACTTGCCCTCATCTCTCACTTCAGCCCTGTACCTTTCCCCTCAGTTGCTATGGTATGTGTTGATGGTGCTATGGTTAATGCTGGATTACTGAAGCTACTTGGGAGTTTAAAAGAAAAATAAACCCAATGAAACAACACCACAAAACAAATTTTCTCTGGAGAGCAGTTGAATCAATTGCTCAGTTAGTAATTGCATAGGCTTCAATAGAACTGTACTAATTTCCAGCAGCTGGAGTTCTGGCTGTATTTTCTATTTACCTTCTGTTCTTAATTTCCTACACTCCCATTTGTTTGTTATTTACATGTTCTATGGTGGTTTCATTTGAGTGTGAATTTCTTGTGGAACTAAGCTTTTATTTTATTTAAACAACTATGCAAGTCTAGGACACAAAATAAATTAATTCTAACAACTGTGACAGGCTGCATTGTTTTAAGGTAAAATCTTAATGCTTTTAAAAAAATATTTAAGTAAGTTTCAGCAGTCATATTAGTATTAATCAAAAGAAGCTGATTTTTCCTCAAGTCTCAGGATTACTTACTTTGAGGAGAACTGAAGGAGTTATAAGGTAAAATTGTTATCAAGAAGGGAATTAAACTACAGTTAGTTATTGGGCAGAATTACTGGGCATAATTAACTTTAATTGTAAATAATTTGTAGTGGACTGATAGATACCTTAATTCTTTGGGTTTTTTTCTGAGTTTTCAAGGTTTTAAAAATAGCTTTTCTTCAAGCCCTGATTCGACTCACATTGGAGTTCATATCTCTGGAGAGTCAGCTGTATGGGGTAAAAGCAGTTCAAGTCTACCTTTAAACTCTCTTTCCAAGAAGGTTAATGTTTTGGATCCCTCCATTAGTTGGGGTCAACAGTTTCACACACTCTCTGCCTGCTGCTACAGTCTCTTGCCAGCTCTGATGCACTCTCTGGAACAAGACAGTTCTTATTCTGACACGCCACACTTGCCATTCTTAGTGGACTGATGTGTTTTCTTTCCAGGGCTGCTGTGAGAGGTTTGCAGCATGGTAGAGGCTTCAGTGAAATGACTGAAACACTGCTCTGATCAGAATCTCAAAGGGTAACACTGAGGCTCATGGGTCCTGCAGCGGCTGCTGCAGTGAAGTCCCTGAAGCAGATCTCTGTAGTAGTTTCTAAAGTTTTAAGGTGCAAATAAAATAAATCTCCGGCAAATTATACTTGAGGAGGAGGAGGATTAAATCCAGATAGCTCTAAAAAATGAATTAAATCCAATCCTTCTATTTTTTTTGATGCCCAAAGCTAACTTTTATAGCTGGGAGCTATGATTTATTATATTGACCATCTATTTCCTTTAAATCCTTCAGGAATTAACTCTTTCATTAAATCCTCTGGCTCAGCATTTATGTAATGTTTAGCCACCCAGATGAAATGCAAACTATATATACAGTTTAAGTGAGTGGTTAAAGAAGGGTTGATTGTTGTTCAGATTTTCAGTAAGGTTGGGTGACATTCTCTTCCCTTTTGCAATTCCTTAGCAAGTCAATGACTGGTTACATTAGTAGGGTAAGTGCTCAGACAAGCAAAGCCCTGCCAGCTCTGCTGCTTTTCAGTCCCCTTCAACAGCCATGCATATATTTGTTGTTATCCATCTTTTTTTTGCTCCTCAGAGGTTGATGAAGCCCCAGAGCAAGATCAGTTCTGACAGGCACTCAGGAGAGGGGGTTTCATGGTCTTGAGTGAAATGACCCTCAGGTTCCCTTGAGAACAAGGATGGAGCAGCAGTTATCACCCAGTTTAACTCCTGGTTTGTCCATCAGCTTACAACAGACCCACTGGTTCTACATGTGCAGCAGGGACTAATCACCAACACCATGCAAGCAAATTAATTAATACCTGCTGCACAATTAAAAAAAAATATAGACAAATAGAAATGTATTTATTACAGAGGATTACAAGGTTTATACCTTGTCCTATTGACTGAGCTTGCTTTGTGTTACACTGACAACAGTGTAAGTAGGTTTAAAAATGTTACCTGACCACTGCTGCTGGGATATCTCACACCAATATTTTCTTACTGAGAGAATATCTTTCAGGAGTATATTGCTACAGTCAGAGCCATAAACAGCACAACTTGTTGGATCTCTTGTTTTAGGGCTTTCTTCAGAATGAGTAGCACACAGAATAACTAAAAAAGAAATACTGCTGCAAAATCTTATTTTCCCTTGAATGTGCTACAAAATGCTAGAAATTTCCCTGACATCTGTGAAAAAATCAATATGTTTACCAGAAAAATGGTATATAAGTACCTGAGCAGAAAACTATGTGAAACACTGCTGCTATAGGGTGGACCTAGCAAGGGGTTTTGGCTTTTGAGGATTACAGCAGTTTTGGTAGGCAACAAATATTAAAAGTTGTCAAGGGGACAAGGTTACTTATCTTCAGATGCACTTCAGTCCTGCCTTAGCTGGCATATTTTGTCTCTTGTTCCAACAACAAGGCTGCTTCTCATGTCAGCTTGTTCAGGTCATAGTGTTCCTTACACAATGTTTGAGACACCAACTCATTCAGAGTTTGACATCCATGACGGAGGGACAGGTGCAGGTGTTTGGGGCCCCTTTCTGGATGGATGAGTGCTTTTAGCTTTGGCTTGAGCTTTGGCTTCAGCTTGTAGCTTCCCCTTTTCTACCTTGAACTCACATATTGTCATGTCCATCTGAACTTTGGCAGTGCTAGAGGTCTGGTCTGTTAGTAGGCATTTCATTTGCTACTGATGCCTCAGCATAAACTAGACTATCAAAGACCCCTGTGAAGAAAGATACCAGTACAGACATTCAGTAGTCCTATGGCAAAGAGGTGTAAAGAACTAATTTCTTCAATGGGGGACCATCCCAGTGGGTTTGTGCCCCCAGGCTGGCCTGGAGGGTGGTGGGCTCCAGACAGCTGTCCAGTACCCTGGGTCAGGGAGCTCTGGGGCTGCCCCCAGCCCAGGGGTTCCGTGCTGCACCCAGGTGACCAGAACCAGAGCTGAACCTGCAGAGTCCCAGGGGGCTCTGAGCCGTGGCCAGCCCTGGGCATCCCAGCTCCACCAGCTCTGTCCACCCGGTGCCAGTCCTGATGGTGGTCTGTTTGGGTTTGGTAAGGTAAACTGTGGGATAGAGATAATTTATCTATACACAGCCCTCTGGACTTATATGTCAGGGGCAGTGTGGGTCTGTACAGGGGAAAGAGAGAGAGATGGATTGTTTGTACAAGGGGGTGCTGTGTTGTTGTTTGTAAATAAGGTTTTCCAGAGGATTGGAATCACAGAGAGAACCAGGTTGGAAGAGATCTTTGAGATCATTGAGTCCAACCTATTATCCAACACCTACTTGTCCAACACAAGTTAAAATAACCAAAAGGTCAATATTCTTTTCAATCAGTAAGAGAATCACTGAATATTTTTCCAACTAATAAAACAGTCTGCTGTATAACCCTAGTATTTTTTAAATTATGATTAAATTCATAACCCTTTTAAAAGGTATACCTCACTGTAAAAACTTTTATTGCAGAGTCTAGTTGTATAGTTACAAATAGACCATTTTATGCTTGAAGTTACCTCATTAGTGAAGTTACAAATGGGAAATTTCAGTACTTGTCCACTTTGGTTTAATCATTTGTCAGAGAGCAGATCTTTTTCTTTCCTGTAAGAGTCTATTTGCCAATTTTAGAATAAACAGAGGCACGTAAACAGAATCAGTTAATAATGATTTTTTCATCTATTTTTAGTTGTTTATTTTCTTTGCTTCTGGGTTGAAGAGCAATTTTAGTAAATATTGTCGTCTTGTTTCATGCAAAGGATTTTAAATGTTATCTTTTCATCAACAGTTCAGATACATAACTTCCATTTAGTCTGTACTAGGCTTCCCATGTGGTGAATTATTATGTAAGAAAATTGCAGGAGATGTCATCTTGTCCAAATCTAGCTGTGTAATCTGGAAACAAGTGAAATGCTAAAGAAACTCATTTGCTCAGCTTTGCATCTTTTCATGACTTGAGCATCTGTACACTCTCTGGTTTTCCAAGAGGCATGTTACTAGGTTATTTCTGTTTGACTCATTTAAAATAAAAAGAAGACAAGTGGGTATTTTTGAAAAGATGATCTTACTGTTTTAAATAATGCATGATTAAGGGCTTGCAGAATAGGGAACAACATCTACCCATGCTTAAAATGAAGAGTGCTTGACTTCAGCCAGATCTCTGCCTGGCTGCAACAAGAGCCTTTTCCTGCCTGCAGAATTCTAGCAGCTGAATCCTCGCTGTCTTTTTGAGATGTAGCATTCCTTTCTATTTGAATTTGCACATTAAAATGTTTCATTTTACTGTCTGGTGTCAGTTCAGGCTTAATTCCAGCCAAGGTACCAATGATGTCAACAGGATAGATCCTTACAACAGGAAGAAATGGCACCTCTATGATAATCCATCAGAGATGGTTAAAATCAATTATAAAGTGTTCATACACTGCAAACTTACACAAGTAAGCACTCCAAAATCTGATTGCTGCTGCTCTTCTGCTAGCAATGGACATTCATGAAAGAAATCCAGTTAGCATGCTGAGTAGAGTGCAGATACTTATTAAAGATGCTGACACTGGCATAAAAAGTAATTACAGTATTGTGCCTCTTTTTTATAACAAACAACTCTCCTATCTTAGAGGTGACTCAAAGCCTTAAATTAGAATTCCCAGCATTTTCCACATAAGCAAACACTACAAGATTGGAACAAGTGGATATGCTCACTGCTCATATCTCCTCCTGCTAACTATAATTAGAGTATTTATGAATTTTCACTTTGGGGGGGTGCGGGGGGGTGGCGGGTGGTGGGTTGGGGGGTCTCAGGCACTGGGGGTGCGGCATTGATGGGGGGTTTGGGGGTCTTGGGGACTTGGGGTGCAGCATTGATGGTGGGTTTGGGGGTCTGGGGCACTTGGGGACATCACTGACAGTGGGCTTGGGGGTGTTGGGTGCTTGGGGAAGTCACTGGTCGTGGGTTTGGGGGTCTCAGGCCCTTGGGGGGCAGCATGGATGGGGGCTTGGGTGAATCTCATAATCCCTTGTGGAATGCAGCTAAATATATTAACCATAGGATTACAGACATGTAGCTGATAAAGAAGGAATTGAGAACAGCTATTACAGTCATGACTTTCTTTTATTATAGGTTGCCACTGTTAGTCCTAGAAGGGTGCATGCAATTAAGTTATGCGATGGTGCTGAATATCTCAAAAGATTATAATCTTTGACCACTTTGCTTCCTCCAAAGAGTGATGAATTCAGTGTTTCTTGCAGAGGGGTTAGGATGGGTATTCATGTTACAAATCAAATCTAACAGTCACATTCTGGCTAGAAGGAAGCACTTTCAGATGTATATCCTGACAAGAAGGGCTAATTAATCTATAAAATATTTGCCCACAACTCCAACCAGAATAATGCCATTATTGAACAGGTTACTTAAAATATAGAAAAGTTGGCACTGTTCCTGAATGTGACCAGATGGAAATGTATATGGTCTTTTGTCTGTGCACTTGGTGGCCAAGTACTTTTCTTCAATGAAACTTTCTCATGCATTGGTGAACTCCCACCTAACTGTACCTTTCCTCAGTGCCTTGGTGCAGTCATAACATGTTTAGAGTTTCTTTCTGGTTACTGTGCTGTACTGGTTGGATTAAGAATTGCAAATTCCACAAATAATACCATAGCAAGAAAAAGGGGCTGGGGGAATTCAGTCCTTAAACATACAGTATGGGCATGCCAAGCATAGCTATTAAACTAGCCTTATCACCTGCTCACCCATTCTCTTATGTTTCTGTTACTCTCTCTCTCACACTCATGTCCTTGCTCTCAAGCACCAGGATGGTTTTTTTGGTGTGCATAGGCAGTGTCCAGGTAGTGACAACAAAGTACTTGATAGCTATTTTCACAGATTCACAGAATGGTTTGGGTTGGAAGGGAACTTAAAGATCATCTCATTTCAAACCCCCTGCCATGGGCAGGGACCTCTCCTACTAGCCCAGGTTGAACAACAACATCTCAAGGGAATACAAAGCAGAAGGTGACCAGAATTAGCATCAGGAATCTGTCCTCATTATCAGATCTATCCCTGCATGATTTACTTACTGAAACTACCACTTTTCCTTGGGAGGGTGAAATTGATTGTGTAGAAAAGGAAAACCAGTGCATAGCATTTCCCAGCAACCTTCGCAGCCATTTAAAATGTCACTTCTAACTTGGCTCTGGATACAGACAGGCTTTCTGATGTGTCCTGAAACTATAAAACCAAATGAGCATATAGAAGAATGGGGAGAGAAGAGGCAAGGAAACCACTTCCATTGAAGTATTTTGGAAAAAGAAATCTGAAGAACATAATTTATTTTGTAAATAGTATATGCTTATTTTAAAGTACTGTAGAAGAACATAAGTTTAAGCAAAACAAAAAAATGTTAAATATTGCTTTCTTTCTGGGAGGTGGGGGTGAGGGAAGTGGGTTAGAGGAGCAAACTACAGTTTGTTTCTCCAGCTCTAAAACCAACCCCATGTACTCTGAGTAATGAGAAATTCAGGGAAAAATATCCAGGAGGGGTTTTTATCAAATCTACTTCTTATGATTCCTTTGAAGACTGCAGTGATTAAAGGTGTGTTCCAAGAGTTTTGAGTCAGAGTGATACCTGTCTCCCTTTGTCTCTCTTCCAGTGATACAGGGGCAATACCTCCTGAAAGATGCTTGTTTGGGATCATGTTGAATATTTCTGGCATGCAGCAAAGAACAGTAGTTCTGCAAAAACCATCTCCTTGGCATTGTGTAAAGGTTAAGCAGACACACATCCTCTCACTAGGAGCGATGCTGCAGAGAGATTATCAATCAGCATGACATTGGAGGAACCTTCAATCAAAAAAAAAGGATCTAGAAAAAGCAGCTACAAATCTCCAATGTGACTCCAAAAGCACTCAAACCCTGCCTTCTCCAGCCAGTGGGACAGAACAGGGGCAAAAATCGTAATGTAAATACTTTGATTTAACTAAGTACAAATGACAGCACTTGGTGAGAAGCTGACAGGTTCCAAAAGAAAACAAGGTATAGTGATCATTATTAACTCTACTTTAGAAGCACCTGCAACAAGTCAGTTAAACAGCTGCTAACCCATGTGCATGCACTAAAGCTCTAATTTCCTCTGCTCCCCAAGTAAGGAAAAGTTTTGCACTTTTCTCATTCCTCTTTTCTGAGAGCTGCAAAAGAACTTTTTTAACTGCAAGGCACATGATTATTACGTACAGTTTCCTGTGCTGTTTTCAGTGAACGGTGAATTCAGGCCCTAATAAACTAGCAAAACAGCTACTACTATTTTTAAGGGCACTGCCATTTAATAAATGCTTAGATGACAGCTGAGCCAGTCCTGACACAGGTTTTTAAAAAGGAGAGAAACCAGAAAAAACAAACCATGATCAAATTAGAACATTAATGGAGGAAAGAAGTACAGTAAAGGTGGGGCCAGGTCTCCTTTTCTTCTGATCTGGGACAAGAGAAAGTCAAAGTTGTTAGAAATCAGAGCCCTGAAAATTCAGTAGATTTTTCTAGAGAGAATTAAATCTTCAAAAAGAGTTGATCTTCAAATGTGAAATGTTTTTGGCTGCTCATATTTAAAATATGGGGAAGCAAAGGCAGTCGGATATTTAAATTTTTTGGTGTACAACTTAAAGTCAACTGTCATTTTAAACTCAGAAGGGTTCCAGGAATATCCTTATTATATGCAGAGGTACCTTTTCAGGACCTCTTTTCTCCTAACTTTAGTAAAGAGACCAGATCAGTACAGAGGTTGAAACTTTAAAATAGAAGTGCCACTGGATTAAGCTTTCTTGTTTAATCCTGTTGAGATACACAGAAGATAAAATTCAGGCAAACTGAGCAAATTGTAATGAAAAAAGCCATTTTAGATTTTGCCCCTTTCTGATTACATTGTCTGTGAAGGGATTTATATGTGTTAGTGAAAAACCATCTAAGAGCACAAGAATCTCACTTATCTGAAGATACTGGCATTTGTACTTTATCTCTGAGGCTTTTTGAGAAGGGCCACATAACTGGTCTCCTCAGAACATCCTACTAGCAGACAAGTCTTTGAATGAGCATCTCGATCACTCTGATGGCTCCTGAGCTTCCAGATGTTACCACCTGCATGATTTCCAGCAGGACCTGGTTCTGTGGTGATGGAATGGCCCTTTTGTTTGGTTGGTTGGGTTTTCTTTGCTTGTTTTGTTTAATAATGGTTTTAAGTTTGTAAGAGATCTTAAAGTAATATTCAGGGAGGATTACATGGGACATTTAAAATACTAACCAAACTGTACTAATTGCAACATAAATTAAATAGTTCATGTTCAGAAGATAAACACCTAAAATAATGCAATCCTGTTCAAGATATCTTTCTAGGGTTTTTTTTTCTCTTTCCACTGATGAAAAACAGATTTGGGAAACCCACTAGAAATGACCAATCAATTCAAAAATTGGACCGATGGAACAAAGATAGCAAATGGTTGGCCAGCTCCTGATATGCAGTAGTGGATTTGTAGCAGGTTAGCTTATGCATACTTGCCAAAGGATTGGACAGGGTCTTGTGTCCTAGGAACTATAAGTCCCAGTTTTTTCCTATTACCCATAAATCAGGGAGAGCAACTAGTTGTTCAGGTATATACAGAGACAAATGGCTTAAGGGGATTGGAAAGGACCTAGAAGATCATCTAGTCCAACCCCTCTGCCAGAGCAGGATCACCTAGTGTTCTTAGGCTGGTCACCTTGCTCCCTGATGTTTGTCATCCAAGGAGTTTTACACGTGGGTTACAGCATCCAACTTCCTCCTCTCTCCTTGGCACCATCAATCTAGAAAAAGCCTCCAGTAAGGTGGTACTGCATAGGTGGAGATGATAATTCCCCTCAGGCTCCTCAGGTATCCTTCCTCTCTTTGTCATTAGTCAGGTCTTAATTGTCTTCTCTACTTGAACACCAAAGCAAAGTGTCCATACATTTGCTGGTTTCCCCTCACCTCAGAACTATCACAGTGCAATTTATTTTAATTTAGTAGAATTAAGTCTGTTAAAATCAGACTTGTTTTCCAAATCACTTGTTTAAATTCTCTTCCAGGAGGTTTTGCTCTCTGTAATGGTTCACTCATGTGGTCTCTCTTCTCTTTCTACTTACTAAGATGGTTCTAAACAACATAACATTGTCTGCCACAAAGAGATATTTAGTGTAATGTGTAAGGTTTAGTATTATGTAATTTTGCCTATATGTAGGTGGCAGGTAGGCAGAAAAACAGCACATGAAGTTTTTTCTCAGTGTACCTAAAAGTACAAGGTTCTAAGTTATGTTTAATAAAATAGAAAACTTCAATTTGTGCCCTCTTTTATTAAGATAGAGCTTGATGTCTTCTAGAAACAAACAAAAAGCTCTGTGACTGTTAAATGAGACAGCACAGAAACACCTCAGACAAGCAACCATGATTTTGAAGCCAAAATTCCACCAAGCTTCATCACTGCAAGAAAGATCCCGTAAGACTAGAAATAAATGCATCAGAAGCATCAAAGAAAAAGTTATTGTCTCATCTGATTTACCCACAATCCTCCTTACTGTTGTGCCAGCAAGAACTGCAGTACTTAAGTCCTACTTAAGCACTAAAAATAGCCTTTAGGTGTTCGTCATTGTTTTCTCTGTTGGTAATAAACTCTGTGAGCGTATCCAAATACGCACGTGATACTGTATATGGTTTGAAAGCATGACAGCTTGTCTGAAAAGTACTTGTAAATTAAAAATAATTGGCAGTTTTCACAAACGTTTTCCATGATTGTGTTGCAAAACTCCGTGAATAAGACCACACAAAATATTTGTGATACTCAGCAGCTATTACTGGGGGGGGATAAAGCAGCTTCATAGAATAACTGTAAGTAATTTTCATAAGGACTGTACAGCGATCATAGTACAGTCTCTGAATTTGTTAGTTGACATGCATCACTCAAATCAGTCATATCTGAACTGGTTCTTTTTTTTTAAAAAAAAAAGACTTATAATAGTGCATTCAAACATTATTTTGATAAGCTGTTTTGAGTACCATTTTTTACTATGAATTATGTTTTGTTTGAACATTAAAATATTTTACTAAGTGATGAATAACACTGAAGAATTTCTAACCTGTGGATTTCTTCACATCTCAGAGGACAATATCTATGGAAATAATGAATTTAAAAAAGAAATCCCTCTCCAGTATTTGTTATTCTGCTTTTTTTTTTTTTTTTCCACAGCTACCATACCCAGAGCTACTGCAGCATCTCCTAGAGAGCACTGTGGGCAGGATGTTAAATACAAGAGATAAAATCATGGTAAATAATAAATTATCTCTGTTCTGGGAAGTCGGTTTCCACTTTCTCTGACTGTCCCTAGGGAAGGACAAACTGGCCCAAACTCCCTTGCACAGACATGGTGAAGAGAAAGCAGACCTCGGGGAGGTTACATATTTGCAAAGGAGAGCAGGGACCCACTGCTGTCCCACCACAGCACTGCCATGGTCACGTTGTACCCCTGAGCCATTGCCTTGCAGCAGCCCCAGTGCTCACCCCAAACTGTCTGCAGCAGCATCTCCCAGACACATTCAGCCACAGGCTGCACACATTTTTTTGGGGAACTAACACTGAGTTCTTTTTGTGTGTAGCTCTTGTATAAAATACTTTGTGATAAGTCTGTACTGTAGATGGTGAAAATAAGGATGACCTTATAAAAAACGAGTAATTTTTTAATGAGTAATTAGTCCACTGACTATTGGATGCCTCTGGACACCTGATTTCTCTCTTCCTCAGCACAAATTAAACATTGGTCAGTACCTTCACTGTAATGTTTTTCAAGGAATTTTAACAGTTCTAATCTTCTGCTCAATACTGGCTCTGCCAGGGTTATAACTGAAATATGAAGATAGTATATCTTTCTAAAGATGTCTCTCTTGATTTAAAGACTTCCAATGACAAAGGATTCACTGCAGTCATAGGTAAGTTGTTACAGTGTTTAATTACCATAATCTTTAAAATTGTCCCTAACAATTTAGTATAACTTCAACTTCCAGTTCTATTTTGCTAGTTTGTTTTTTTTCTGTTTGCTGTGTTTGGTGGATAGCTGCAGTGGAACACTTGAATCTAGCTGGCCATGCTTGTTCAGGAGAGTGAAGTCTCATTAACAAATGAGTGGATGCCATATGTAGTAGGTCAAATATAGGTGGCTGCAGCAGTTTCATTCTTACCCCTTTCTGCAACTCGTGAAGTAAACAGCAGTGTTTGGCTTTGGTGGAGAATTTGCGTTCAAAATCTACCGCAGTGTCTTCAGTATTATGTATAGTTCAGAAGTGTGATTGTGTCAGTGTCTGAAAACAGAGTGACCTAAAAAGAAGATAAAATAGTGTTGAAGAAGTTACCTTCTGAGCTTGTTAAGTTGAAAAATGGTTTTTTTTATCCATTAAGAGAGGAGAAAATGGTCACATTCTAGCTTGAAATGTGCTTCTGTTCTCTATTTAAGATATTTCCAGGGTATAAAAACATGCTGCTTAGGTGGAGTTGTTCATAGGGTGCTTTGTTGTGTTGTTTGGGTTGTTTGTTTTTTTTAAGTGATGTATTGCAGGCAGAATGAAGTAACAAAGGGAGGAAAGGGCTGGTCTAGCTCATAAATGAGATTATCTGCTTGCTATATAGTCTCTCACCCTTGTGTTCTGCAAAAATCAGTATGTAGTTCCCCTGGTCAAAGACCCCATGAAGTAAATATTCTTTAATTAGCCCTGGGATAGATAAGACTGTTGCTACAATCTTAGGCCTGAAGATGCCTGGATTACGTGCTGGAGATGCCCAGTTAATAGGAACCATTCAGGATCACAGTCCAGTGTAGCCAGCTGGGTTGCTGAGGACACTTTCTGCCATCCCTTCCTCCCTGGGATTTATCACCTAGAAGTGCTGCTGTAATCTTCAGCTAGGCATCAGTCTGGGTAAAGTCTGTTCTTGTAGACAGTAAGAAGTGACCTGGAGTCACCTTTCACCAAGTGAAAGGAGTGACCTTTCCCATGGCTCCTCATCTTAGTGGTGGGCTGACTAAACATGCAGAGGTATGCATTTTTGACAGCTGGATCTCCATAGAAATCAGTATAGACTAAGACTGCAGCTATTCTAAGAACTTAAAATAAAGGATGCCGGAAGATACTACATCTGGAGGAAATCAGTCCAATTTTGAACAATTCATACCCTTCACTTCTTGTCTTCTACTCATACTGCCTGTACTAACTTAATTGGGCAATAACAGAGATAGCAGAAAAATGTGCCCAGTTAGGCAAGAGAGAGTCATGGGCCCAGGTTTCATATTTAAATAACTACTCCTAGAGCAAGTAAAATAAAAAAAAAAAAAGTTCACAGTGGCATTTGTCATAAAGGTTGAAGTCTGTATTAAGCTTTCTATCTATGCTTTCTAACTTTTGCCTTTTAGCATCGGCTTAGGGGTATGAATATGGATCATTTCTCACTTCAATAAACAGCCTGTTTTGGCCCTTTTTTGCATCCAAATGCACGTGTAGCTCTCACAGCACCGTGGCTATCAAGATGGAAATGCACCTTACAGCCTCCATCAATGCACCCACTTCAGATGCTAACCCTGGAAATTTGCTGGCATACTGAACAGAGCTCACTACAGCAACTACTGATCAAACATCACAAAATATGAGCTATGCTTTGCACTTCATTTTCAGGACTACATATAGAAATCAAGACCAAAAATTATTTATACTAAAACTATAAGGATAAAAACCATAACCAGAAATGGAATAAAAACACCTAGTCAATGCTTTTGAAATCAAGTTTCTGAAAGGTATAAAGCTGTCCCTGGACATCCATTTGGCATATTTTCAGTTTTCTGGTTCATAGGATACTTGCCCTTTATGAGAAAAGGAAAAAGAAATACAATCAGAAATTGCCACTATATGGAGGTCTTTTATTTAGTCACAGTTACAGGCTGCTCCCTTCAGTTGTTCCATGGAGCAGAGTTGCTTCAAAGATACAGTTGGAGCTAGGTTTACCTGTTTAAAGAAATGGTTTCCATGGTCTCCCCAGTCACTGCTGTGTGCTAACTGGGATGGAGGGTGGCCATCCCACACTTGCCAGTCACTGCATGGGCTGACTGGGATGGAGGACACCTGCCTCCCCAAGCTGGACATGTGTTGAAGCATTGGGAAGCACCCTCAGCCTGGTTGGCCAGGGTCTGTGCCCAGGGATCCTGGGTGAGAGGTGGCATGAGAAGGAGCAGCCAAGCAGCAAACAGGAGTGCAGGGAAATGCAGGCAAGAGATATTTAATAAATACAGCCACTCAGATCCAAAGAAAGCTCCAAATCCTCAAAAGTTCTTTGAATGAGTGCAGATGTATATGACAATTCATATAATTCATAACTGAAATGGCCATCATTGTTATAAGGCACTGAACTTATTGAAACTTGCTGAATATCACCCTAGGACAAAAGCAATCACAATCACCAAGCAATAACTTAAAAGTTCTGTAACATGAACTCCTTTCAAAGTAGGAACATGATGACAAGCATGTACCCAGTGCATATGTATCTATTCAGCACAGTTTCTTCAATTCCTTGACTAGTGCATCTGGTTTTGCCTGTACAATTCACAATTATATGGTGTCACTAGAATAGTCTGTAGCACAACAAAGGTTGAAAACTTGGTAACTGATAAATGAAAAACACATTAGTTGAGATTTGTATTGAACTCCATATACAATAAGAGAAGGAATTCTGTACTGATTGCATTATTCCTTTTCATTTTGCTTTTGCTCTCTTCAGAATAAAGGTTTCCAAGTAGCATGTTAACTTCAGCAGTAGGGTCAGTAACATTGCCATAATGATCAATAATGGTGTCATCTTTTTCCTTCTTTTTTTAATTCAGCAGTGTCACTCCCCATCCATTACATTTTTCACAAAAATGGTTTGCTGACTCTAGCAAGACACGCAAAGAATCCTTGTGCAGAATTTATCATTACAGTTCCTAAGAGATGCTGCAAAGCCTGGAAGATGACCCAAGTTACTCAGACAGTTAATTCAAAGCCAATTGACACATCCTTTTAAATGATACAAGGACATTTTTTGTCAAATGCAACATCAACTGTGAGAAAATAAAGAGAAAAAATAAAACCAGAATGTTTCTTTAATATTGAACAAAGAAAATACTGGAGTAAGAAAGTGTTATTATTCCTTGAAGAGTGCTTTAGTGCTTAGGTGTTACTTAAGGCTTAACTCCTAAAGGCAGTTGATCTCACTCCATCTGCTTTCGGTTGTGTCTTAAGCTGGGAGCTACTTGTGTTCACTGGCTGTGTAAATACTTAATTTACAATCCTGTATCCTGGCCCTTTAAGCAAGATGGGGTGGAAATGCTTCCTACAGTTGGGTTCCAGTTTTACTCTCCGAGTGGCTGCTCAGCAGCAGTTTCCAGATCTCTGTTAAGTGGAACTCAACACTCTCAGTTATTTCCTGTGTAGGGTTTACATACCAAACCATTTCTTTTCCAGCCTAGCATGGAAGACACTCATACAGCCATATTATCACTGGAGAAAATTACAGCCACAGCCATGAACAATAATGATAAGAAATGAGCATATTATAGAAACACAGTACCGTTAATTTTTTTTAAGGAGTCCTGTAAGCAGAAAAGGAATATACAGTGATTCCAAACAACAAGAATTTATGTTTTATTTTATTTGACAATTTCTTACAGGTAAGATTTTGATCCAGAATAAAACATCGTCATGTCTCCTTTCAGGTAGCTAGTTGAAAAATCAGATTAATCATCTAGTTACAGATGATCTCACCACATATATCTCAGTCTGGACCTATGAATCCCTATGCTAGCCATGGTGAAGAACTGTCTAACTGGAAGTAGTCATGGTGGTCATAGAAGCAGAACAGGAAGGAGTAACTGATTTAGAGAGTTAGTGGAGTCTGGGCAAAGGCAGAGCAAAAGCTGAGAATCTCTTACAAACCATGAAGATAATCAAAAAACATACTTTATCAACAGTTGTAGTAACATGGGAGTTACTGCAGTTGGGTGTTTTATTATTACCCCAATACTGTGATATATGTCCTCATTTACATTTTGTTCCTTGTATAATGCTTATGCCTCAAAAGGGGTGCAACAGAGAATGGAATGGATGGAATGGAATGTGAATGGATTTAAGGGTCTATTATAAAAAATAAATTATTATTTATAAATTTTGCCTTGGACTTCTAGACTTGAGATCTGGCTCCCTTTCTTCCCAAAGGCAGCCCTGACAGCAAACTCAGGGCTGGGGGGCAGACAGCTCCTCCATGCCACAATATCAAAGTCCACCCTGGCTTTCCCACTTCTATTAGGTAGAGGAAATTCTCCCCTAAACATAGCAGTGGCTCAGTGACCACACTTCTGAAAGGGAAGCCAGATATGACTGCGAATCACAGCCACATGGGCATCATTTAAAACAACAAAAAAAGGGACACACGTCCACATTTGAAAATGGATGAGTCATGGGAGCAGACTCGTTCGGCATCCCCAGTTCATGGACACATGCTTGAGCCACCTGCTCCCAACTTCCACAGCCCACTTCAGGGGAGGAGATCCCCATCACCTAACCGGATACTCCCCCAGCCGCAAGGAACACCCGTCCCAAACACCGTTGCAAAAGCCATGGCAAGAGAAGCTGCACAACGAGTGGCAGAGAGCAATAGGGTAAAGGCAAACCTTTTTAAACCCCCTCAGGTTGGTGCCTCCCTCTCAGCCATGGAAGAAGACACCACAGTCATGATGTGTGAGGGTGACTCGACGACCACCACCCTCTTCTGCTGCATGAGAAGGGTTTCCTTGCAGGTGTGAAGAGCCCAGCAGCAGGCAGACACCACTCAGACCCCAGCAGGAGGGGCTGACTCACCGAAATGCCCTGTTCATCATCTCATAGTGGAAGTGCTCTGGAGCCAGTCCCACCACCACGGCGGCATGGGAGTGAATGGTGGCCCTCCAAGCCCTATCACGACGAAATAAGCACCTGCAATAATTGCACCCAGCCCTCATTTACTCTGAAATCACAGGATGTAAAGAAAAACCACATGAATTAAGGAAAGGCTTAAAGAGCAAACACCAGCCCTCTGAACAAGGAAACTCCTCGTTCCCACCTGATGCAATCTCTGCAAGAGTTTGTCTGTGCAGGCAGAAGGTGACCCATCCCTGCCCTGGGACTTCCGTTCCGGGCGAGAGCCAGAAGGGCCGCGGCGGCGCCCAGGCGGTGTCAAGCGCCGGGAACTTCCCGGCTAAGCAGGAAACAATAAGCGAGGAGCCTCGGCCCCGGCCGCCCTCCCCCGGCCCGGCCGGGCCCGGCGGCCCTGCCCCGCGGGGAGTCCCTCGCTGCCGCCCTCGGGAGCGGGTTCCTCGCGCGCCCGCCGCGGCTGAGGGACGAGGGTGGGCGCGCGGCGGGGCCGAGGGCGATGCCTGGATTTGTCAGTGCTTTGATGTCAGACTGAGCCAAAGACATAAAATTTCTTCTGTGATATATCTCCTTACAGTTTTAGTAGACTGAAGGTAAAGTGATAATCCTGAAAGTAGCTTAAAAGACAGGCATAGAACTCTGAAAAAAAGCTGATAAAGACATCTTGCTTAAATGACAAAAGTGTTTTCAGAGTTCAGAAACAGTAAAATGGGAGAGGGAAATGTTTCTTCATCTAATCCATTGCCTTTATCCCACATGCATTACTCTGCTCTCCTCCAGCACTTACCTTGTCTTTGTTCCTCAGAACAAGTGGCACTTCGTAGACCTCACCAGGCACATAATTCTGAAATACCACCTCTGATGGGAAGGGTTCAAACAAGCTCTGTTCCAGGTCAACTGTTGAGAACTGGAGATGCAACAAAGAGAGAACTTCAGCTGCTGGGAGAAGGATTCACAAGTGACAATCTGCACTAATCTCCAGGGAAGGGTAATTTGGACCGCTGGGGAATTGCTATAAATGGATTTTATTCATGTACAAGTGGAGCGGAACCAAGTGTAAAGCATGAAAGACCAAAAGAGGGCTTGGGATTCCTAGTCTTCACTACCCTATGTGCCATATTATGGCCCCTCCTGCATTCAAGTGAAAACAACAGTCAATGAGAAACCACTTTGTATTTCAGCAAAAAATGTGGACTATACTGAAGTCCCCATGTAGTTGCCAAGATTTGAGTGTAGAGACTAGCACCTGGGAAAGAACAACACCAGTGTCCTGGTTTGAGTGAGACTGGAGCAAATTCTGTTCAGTAATTTTACTTTTCATCTCAAGTTTTCTAACTAACTGCATTTTCTGAAGTTAGCAACATGTTTTGCAGACAATGTCTGTTTGTAGCAGTGATAACACCTTATGTTTAGAGTTACTACCAAGGATTGGAATGCAGACTAATGCCACTGATAGGACTTGTGTATCACACTTGTAATTACCTGTGAGAAGAGACCAGCACCAACCTCTCTCCAGTGTCAGGTAGTTGTAGAGCGTGATGAGACCTCCCCTCAGTCCTCAAACTAAACAGACCCAGCTCCTTCAGTCTCTCTTCCTGCAAGAAGCAGGAAGGTATTGTGGATATCATTATCCTTTCTGAGAAAAAAAAGTCACACGTAAAATGTGCTGCCATCTCAGCAGAACTGCTATTTAGCTTCTGCCTACAAATACCCACATATTAGCAGGACACACACTGGAGCGAGGCCAGCCCCTGATTCCAGGGAGTTCATTTCCAGAGAACTGATACAAGAGAGGACAAAGTTCCTGTTCCTCACCCTCTGAGACTGAAGATCTCAGGATGTGCCTTTCTCAGAGTCAGAAAAAGGGAAGCCCAGGACATTATCTCAAAGGCAGAAGGAACTTGTCTGTGTCTTCTGAAGGGTTAAGTCAGTGGCCCAGAGGAAGCAGAGAACAGCTTCCTTCTTTCATAAGCATTTTTCACCCTTCTTTTCCCTCCCACAGTAGGTTTAAAGCATTCTTATCTTTGATGGCATCTTTTTTCCTTGCTGGTGGTATCTGCTTAAGATTAATGCTTAGTTAATGGAACACTTCACACAAAAACTTCAGCAAGCAAATTAAAATGATCTAACAGTCCTTTCTGGTTTTACACTTTTTGAAACCATTAAGAAGAGAGACAAGTATACTTGTGCCATTGCAAGAAAAAAATTTTTTTCATAGTGGCTACAAGGGGCACATGAAGGCTTAAAGTTCTTGACTATATTAGGATGTTCAACAGAGAGCAACCTGGCAAGACCTGTAGGAGTACCTCAACTATTTCACACTTTTCAAGGTCTTTTCCTAGTTTTCAGTGCCTTTTTATTCTTGACAACTTGAAGATATACTTCTGCCTTCACAATCACATCATGCTAGGTAATTACACCATTCTATCAAAAAATACATCAGCAAAGAATTGTGAACTCACACGTTTTAAAAAGCAATTTATTCAGAAAACGACATTTCATGATGTCTCACCTGCACATCTCTCAGTAGGGCTGACTAACCAGACACCCATATTATTTTCAGCAACTGGCACAGCTCTTTACCTCAATATGCATCATATAAAATGAAAAAATAAATCAGCAGTTAAATGGGTCATATTTAACCAGCATCACTTCTTCCAAAAGGCAATTGATGTGAGGAAATGACAAGTGTGGATTTTTCTTCACTATTTCAAATCAGTGGTGCATATCTCATAAAAACAATAAAGCTTACAAGGAACATATGGTTCATATTGATTCATGTCATCTTGTCTCAAGTGGTTATAGTAAAACACCACATCTCTAAGACCTCACACTTCAATAAAATACATGAGAATAAGACTAAGATCAGTCAGCTGAAACTATGTTATGAAACACTTCTCCACCTCAAGATCTTTTTCCATAAAACTCCACTGTCCTTAGTATATTGTCCTTAATACCTGCAATTTTATCGTGCACAGAGATATAGAGGCTGAGAACCTAGACTGAAGTCAATTCTACAGTCACTTCCTTCTGTGGGCATAGAGGAACACTAGAGTTACTTGAACAGTATAAAATTCATCTATTGTTGCCCATCTCAGGATTTAGGCAACTGCTATGAAAAGCAGAAATCAGATGAGAGAGCAACAACCACCTGAGGTTATGTCTTGGCTGCAGAGGTTTTCTTTAGACTTGTAAGCTGAAATTCATTTCTTTGCCATGTCTGTCTCCAGTGTGAAGCCATCTCATCAGGATGTTAAGGGTGAGTGTAGAGAGGATGGAGCCAGACTCTTCTCAGTGTCATCCAGTGACAGGATGAGAGGCAATGGGTGCAAGCTGGAGCACAAGAGGTTTAGGGGAAACACAAGGAAAAACTCTTTCCCAGTGAGGGTGCCAGAGCTCTGGAACAGGCTGCCCAGGGAGGTTGCGGGTGACCCATCAATTACACACAACATGAAGAAATTCAGACTATAAATAATATCTGTGGGTGTTGTGTGTTTTCCAGGGCTGTAATGGCCTTGCAGGTTGGTTTGTGACCCGTCCCAGCCAGTCCTTCAGTGATGGCAGAACCTCTAATTCATAGGTGGCATCTTTTCCTGCTCCCCTAAACCCAGTGCTTGGCAGCAGTGGCTCAGCCTGGTTGTGTTCTGCCTTCCTTGGCATCCTGGCTGTGTTTAAGAGCACTTTTTCCACTATGATGTTGTCTCTTGAAATCATATGAAATACATAAAGAAATACAACCAAGAAGGTAAAATCTACTGATAGTCTATGTCATTTTACTTGATTGTAAATGAAGTTTGAAGATCTCATTGTAAAATCAAATGCAATTATTTCAACAGCTAGGAATTATACCCTCACCTTTGTTTTCAATCAAAGCTTTTTCCGGCCTCCATTCTTTTCTTCCACAAATACAATGGATTTGAAGCCTTCATGCCCAAGCTGATTCAGTAACCTTCAGTATCTTTAAAAAAGTTTTTTCTGTAGTTTGAATAGTAAAACTGGGATAATTTCCATGTGCCCCTTCTGTGCACAGGAAATTATCACAGCTGAAGCCTTTTGCAGTCCCATGATTAAATAGCAGCACCCACTTGCTTGATGCTTAAATACTTTAAAACACTGTAAATGATTAATTACTTTGTGCAAGGAATGACAAAATAAATAGTTGCATGTCACTTTCTGCAATGCACCTTGTATAGAAATCCCAGGGAAAATATGATGAGTGAAGTCTATGTAGGATTTAGATTTGTAATCTCTCACAAGGTTTAAACATAATTTTACTGCTGGTAGAGTAACACTTTCTGAAGTTAAGTGATTTAAACTCCAAAGTCTTGAGTATGCACTTGTGAAAACCCCAAATTACAGTGAAAATAGAAGGTTTCTGAGCTGTGTGGCAGTTTGAGTTGGGCATTCCTCCCCCTCCCCAATTCTATTAAAAGGCATAAGAATTTATGAGCTGCAGTATACTTCGTGAGATACATTGAATGATTAAATTGAGATACAGTAGGTTTTAAATTTGATGCCAAATCTGGCTTTGCTTTTCACTCATTCATTCAATAAAATGTCTTTCATACAAATAACTCAATATTAGCATTTATCTTTTTAAAAAATGTATCAGAGCAGATCTCTTAAATACTGTCCTTTACATTTAATGTTTTTTTTTTGTTAGCATTTTGTAGCCAATTTTTTAGGCAGCTGCAATTCTTATTTTTACTACCACCTCCCTGTAGGGCACAGTTTATTTGCCAACCATTAACTCTTCCTGAAAGGTCTTGTTTTATTTTATTTTTTTTTATTTAAACAGGCTGCCAGGATCAGGAACAGTGCCAGCTTTTCTCCCCGTGTCCTTGATTTTCTTCAACACTTTTCCTATCAAAGTCATTTGCTTTAGGTCTCCGATGTTCTGGTCACAGTTACTCCTAGTTCCACTTGTGGAACTTAACCCTGTCTTCTTCTTTGGAGGGTGGGCGTAGGGAAGACAGAGCCAGGCTCTTCTCAGTGATGTCAAATGATAGGACAAGGGGCAGTGGGTACAAGCCAGAGTGCAGAAGATTCCATATGAACATAAAGAAAAACTTTTTTCACTGTGAGAGTGGTAAGAGCACCGGAACAGGCTGCCCAGAGAGGTTGTGGAGTCTCCTGTAGGAATGAAGTTAACTGATGTTGGCATAGCAACAGTGGCCAAAGGGTGAGTGAAAAATGATTTCTCAGCTGCATGGTTTTGCTCTGCACATCAGTTTCTTCATGCTGTAGGTATGGTGGGACAGGCTGCACTGGAAATTTCTTTTTGCTTTAACTTGGGAAGAAAACAGTCCCCATCTGACTCTTGATTTTATCCATATTTATGGGGAACTGCCCATAGGGGAGCACATTGATTTTGTCCTCGGAGAAATCAAGTCAGTGCTAGAAACTAAGTATCCCCTCTGATTGTATGCAAGTCATTATTTCTAAGCAAGGTTTATAATCTTCACAAAACTTTGACCAAGGTAACTTTTAAAGTTACCCCAAAATGAAGATTGATTTCTCTTCATGTTAAACTTTATGGCAGAAATCTCCCAGACGGGAGAGGGAGCAAGATCAGACTATGTGATGATGGCTTGCAGGTTGTGAAATTTCAAGGTCTGCCCTTTCTTTTCAATTTTGTTTTTCTATTTTTAACCATTTTGTTTTTTACTTCTTCAAATTTCCTTGGGATTACAGCTACACATGCAACCATGTCAAAATTAACATATTTTAAACTAAACCCATATTTCTAAAACCACTCAGGGGAATAAAGAAGTATGTCACGTTCACCAACTGTTCCCCAAAAGAGATTTTTAAAGAATAATTTGTATTTGAAAGTTCTTTTATTGTCTATCATTATTTTGTTGTTTTATATAATTAAATGGTAGGGAAAAAAAAAAAGATCCTTTTAGCCCACTTCCCATTTTGGTGCAGTTGTTCCCTGGCTTTTTGAATTCAGTGTTGAGACATGATACTTCTACTAGGGAAGTATAGTAAGCTATAGATTATTATCGCTGAAAGAGGGCCACCAAAACTTCAGTGAAATTAAATTTTATTGAGATTGGTTTTAGAAGTTCAGCATCTTAGGCTGTAAGTTCAAATCCATGTCATGTGGGTATCATATAGAGGAATCGTTAAACTGGCCCCTAAACATTTTGCATGTAGTGGTGACAAATCTGAAAAGTACCAGTGTCTAAGTTAGATAAACTCTGAAATGCTTAATTGTTCTGTTTTTCAAGCTCAGCCTCACAGTAACGGTCAGAGCTTTAATACCAGTTTCCTTAGAAAGTTCAGCATGTTTTCATGTCACGATGCCAGAAAAAGGAACTTATAGGGAAACAAAACAAATACATAACTCTTCATTTAGTTACTTACAGTTGTAGATTTGATATATTTGAATCAACTACTAATTTACAGAACCATTACTGCTAGTGGTAATAGAGAAAAAATAATCCACCCATCTGAAGCTCAGATGGCAGTTACAAGGTTAATCAATATTTTAAATTGTATGTACATATTGATTTTTCTTGAGTAGTATGTAGACTCAATATAGAAATTATAACACACAAACCCTCAAAATGAGGCTTTTTGCAACTATTGCTATCAATGGTATCTTTAAAAAAAAGAAAGTGAGAAATCAGAGGACTTCTGAGTTACTGATTACTCACTGAATAGTCTGGATCTTAAGTAAAGCTAGACAGATTTCTAAGAAAATTAATTAGTCCTCTTATGGATCACACAACATGAAAAATAACAGTGACAGTACTATGCAGACACACATCACCATTTTACAACATTTTTAAGGAACTAGCTATTGAAGAAGTCCATTTCCATCTTCTCCCCAGTATTAAAATGCTCAGGAGTATTAAGATTTCTCCCTGCTGCTGACAGTGGGATGTCACTGGAGTAGAAGACACCCTTTGCCTCTTCATAACCATAGCTCTTTGCTCTTTATTTCTTTTTTCTAGTACCACGTTCAATTAGTTTTCTTTGTGTAGTTTTGTGCATTCTCTCTTGAAATGCATATCTGCTTGGGCACTGGACTATCTTTTCCCTTAGCTTATGGTTTTTGTAGATCACGTGGAATTTTTTCTCTTCCTCTTTTTGTATTCCTTATGTATGTTTGACGGCTTCTATCATATTGTCTCCCAGTAGTCTCTTCTGTAGATTAAACAAGAATTTGTTCAGTTTCTCCTGATAGGTTGTGTTTTCTAGTCTTCTGATCATTTTTATTAGTCTCTTCTGGGTTTAGTGACGGTTTACTGGTCAGTATAGCTTGTTAGGCGTGATTATTAAAAGATGGAAAATAGATATTAAGGAGTTTTTTGATTGGGATATGCCAAGTCCTTCAAGGAATGAATAATGAGTCATACCTGATGCCAGTCATTCATGACCATTGCCAGAAATGTAGTGCAAATGTAACTGCTAAGAAGTGATATACGTACTCTTGGATGTAAAATTACTTGAGTTTGCCCATTTTCATATATAGTTGGAAAAAAAATAGAATTAGTCCTACCATAAGGAAATGCTTGAGAAGTGGGAAGAACTCTGCAGAATGTTACATTAAAAGCAGAGTTTGATAAGTAGCAACAGCAAACTCCGTGGCCTGCTCATGGCCCATGTTGGGCACCAGAAGGAGCTATGGTGGGTTTACCTTGGCTGGGCATCAGGTGTCCACCAAGCCCTTCTATCACTCCCCTCAACCTCTATCAGCATGGCACACCCCAGGATACCATTGGCCTTCCTGGCCACAAGGTCACATTGCTGTTCCATGAATAACTTATCGCCCACCAGGATGCCAAGGTCCCTCTCCATGGGGCTGGTATATTTATCTAAGCACAGATTGGAACATAAAGATTGTTTTATAAATAAGACAAAACTGAAGGGAATCCAGGTTTAGACTCTGGCTCTTGTAGATGCTTGTTTCATATTTTTCATCAAGACATTGATTTGATCCTTCAGAGCTAATAAAGACTTTAGAAGAACTGGATCCCAGGTCTCCTATCTGCAAGATGGAGAACTTGTAATTCCTCCTGCTGGTTTGTTTTGTGTTTTTTTCATCAGCTGATTTTAGAAAATATTGATGATATAAAATCCTTGTTGCTTAGAAGACAGTAGTTAGAATGGGGATATTTTTTATGTTGATATAAT
Source organism: Actenoides hombroni (assembly GCA_024336885.1). Taxonomy (NCBI): domain Eukaryota; kingdom Metazoa; phylum Chordata; class Aves; order Coraciiformes; family Alcedinidae; genus Actenoides; species Actenoides hombroni. The sequence continues at coordinate 60,354 of WUAM01005831.1, forward strand.
TAAAACCATAACACTTTTTTTAATCCTGTATAAAAGTGTTTCCCTTAGATGAGTTATTAGTCTGGTGTGTTTAGTTTGCTCTTTTACAGCCATCTTTCAAAGCCTCTGCAATGTCACCAAGCACTCAATTTTGTAAAATCTTTTTCCAATGTTCAAGTGGACTGCCAAAATGTAATTATACAGTGACACCTAAAAGCTGACAAACCAAAACATCATATTGCCAAACACAAAGGAGATGGTTGGGAAAGGTGCTTGATGGAAAGTGACTGAAAAGAAAAGGAGAGAGAAGAAAAAATCTTGATGTGCAGTATGCCAGGGTACTTCTATCCAGTGGTAACATTTGGGTTTTGACAGTCCCCATTACAGGATTAACTTTCTTGCAATGAATTCAGCATCACCTAAGTACCTCACCCTCCTGCCTCCTGGAGTTACTGCACGGCTCCGGGGATCCCCCCCTTTACCCGGGGACCCCCTTTTCCCGGGACGGCTCCTCCAGCCCATCCCCGACGCCTCCCGTCGGGGTGCGGAGCTCGTCCCGGCTCCCTAGGTGAGAAAAGAAATGAAACGCAACGAAAAGCAACGAACGGCGGGGCCGAGCTGCCCTCGCACAGCCTGGACTGGAGGGGGGGCTCCTCCGGAGCGAAACCTGACCTTCTCTCAAAAAAACAAATCAACCAAATGGAACTCTCCCTTGTCATCCGGGAGACATTTGAATAATCATCCAGTGAACAATTAGTCTTAATTTTTTATTTCTAATAAAACTTTCTTGTTCAAACTGAAAATACATATTCCATCTCACAAAACTATGGGCATTTGACTTTGAAGAAATCAAGCGTGGAACCGATCTGAAAACTAGAAAGTCTTCATCACAATTTTCTCCTAATTGTTACGACAATGGCATGCTCTGAGTCAAAACATGGATTTTTATTCAAACAAATTTAATGATTATAAAATGCAAAACTGCATCTGTAAAAATACTGTATCAAATTTAATTCCATTTTCCCACCTCAAAACATATTAATTGGTATTTAAAAGGAGGACTATGATGATAGTTTTAATTTCAGCTTTAGAAATAGTAAGGATAGATACCCTGACAGCTTTTACCTAAAATGAACTGTTCCTCCATAACATCTTTTTTGAAATGTATGTTTAGAGGCCATCAGGAAGTTTATTTCTACCAAGAATCATGCTTGAGTAATAACATATCATGAAGTTGTAACACAGTCCTAGTGTCTCTGTATGTTATAAAATGAAGCTACAAGAGGGATATTTTTGTTGGTATATTTACATGATATGAGATGAAAAAAACTAAACTGGCTTGGGAGTTTGTTCATATCTGTGGGTTTCAGATAGACTAACAAGTCCATACAGGAAGGTTTAGAACAAATGATGGTAATAATAATATTAGAACCAGATATTCCCAAAAGTAGTCACTGACAGGTTAATTCAGTCATTGAAACAAGCAGATGATGCTATTGCGGATTTCTTTTTGGTATGTAAGAGGAATAGAAGATCTGATTATAAAAATAAATTTGGAGTACATTATTATATGCTGCTTCTAAATTAAAGTATGTTTGCAGAACCCTTAGAAAAGGCAGGCTGGCATTTTCAGTCACAGCCCTTTGGAACAATCATGAGAATCCCAGCCAAAGTTGGCAGAATTAAGCTTTCATCCCCAGTAATTAAATACTTGTACCAGTTTATACCTAATAAAACCAAGACATGGATTTGTCTGTACTCATACTGGGTTTCTGCACACTCAGTTCAACAGGATTTTCAGATAATCCTTGAGTGTTATGAAACTTTCACCAACTTAGTGACATTTGTACTCCCATACCAAGCAGATTTTGAGGCAAATAATAATTGGGATGTAAGAAAGTAGGGCAAACTGCTGCTGGTCTCAGTCAGACAAGGGCACTGACTGGGAACAGTTTATACATGACCAGCCCCTTTCATACCCCTTTCTCTGTACCCCTCTCTGTGTTCCTTTCTTGCCAACTTCCTTCCCATGCATATCTCCCCTTCTGTTGGCAGAGTGCAACAGAAGCCCCTCTGACATCCTGGACCCTGGGGCTTATATCCATCTCAGTTGAAAAATCCCAGCTTGCCTGGGAACAAGCCAACTACAGACCCTGATGCAATCTTCTGCTACTAGTTTGGCATGAGAAGCATGGATGTAGAATTCAATATTATAAAAAAACCCCAAACTGTTTTGGTTTGGTTTTTTTCCTACTGTTAATGGGTTTTGAGCAGATCTGTGTCAGCTGAGGGATTTCTAGAATATTGTCTCATTGATATTTGTAAAATAAATCAAAACTGGGGAAACTTTTGAAACAAGAAGGATTTAAGATATCTCTTTTAACCCCAAGATTTTTTTCTTTCTGTCTTAAGGGTTTTTGAAAAGCAACCTGTATGTAAATATTAGTGTGAGGTATGACCTAAAGCACAAAGTAGTGTTAGAAACCTCCCCAGACAGATGCAAAATCTCAACTCTGCCACACTTCCTAAGATTATACTCATCATAATAGTGTTAGGTTACTCTTATATATGGAGATATTAACATCAGAGATGAGAAATATTATTTGGTAATCTAGCCCTGTGTTATTCTGCAGTGCTGTGACTTGCTAACTGCAGGTTGGACTGGTATGCAGATAAATCAAGATGGAAAAAGTTTCAAGTAAGACAATGAAAAAATGAGTTCAAGTCTGACATAGATAAGGAAGTGATGCCTTAAAAATCTGAGCAGTAACAAGTCAGGGTTCAGCAGAAGTAAACAATTGGAACATGAGAATCCAGCTAGGCTCATGGTTTTGACAGCTCTGCAGAGGTGAACCATGGTTCTGTTCTTATCTGTGTCAATATTTCCACTAGAGATAAGTGTTTTTGTGACTGAAACTTAGCATATGAAAATGTCAGTGAGTGAACTGCTGAACATAAAGGTCCTGATTTTGCCTTTTCTCACAGACATCTGCAAGTAGAAACAGGCTGCTGTTTCCTCAACTTCAGTCAGTTCTGCTGAGCTATGGTGAAGTTCACTGGTCCCTTTCACACTGATCCCATTTCCAGTCAGGGTGTAGAGGTGCATTTCTTTGCCATCCTCTATACTTACTTGACAACATGGAAATTTCTGTACACAACCTGCATTAGATTAAGAGATGTTAGGATCCAAAAGCAAAGTAATTCAAAGTCAATATTTAGTGTGGTATCAAAATTGTTAGAAACTTTATCAAATTTCATAATATTTTTTTAAATTAGACATTGAAATCCTCTTTTATAGGATTGTGAATATCTAAATTTATATAACTTCTATGCAGAGAAACCATACAATAGTCAATTTCACAAGCAAATGCTTAGGAACTAATGCATTCTTACTTTCTAACTTCTGATATGTGATAATTATTTTTATGGATGCAATCTCAAGTATGTGTTTTTCAGATAAAATTCAGCAGGCTACCTCTGTTGAAAATTATTCAGTAAACATACAGTGAAACAATCACCTGAAACCTGGCTAGTATTCCCTTTACAAAACATAATTCATTAAGTGCTACTTTAAAAAATTTGCTTAGTAACAAATTCGTTGGGTTGTTGCCTGTAGCCCCTCACAATGTTGTTGGTTTGTTTCCCGTAGCCCCCCACGATGTCGTCGGGTGCTTTCCTGTAGCCCCCCACAATGTTGTTGGGTTGTTTTCCTGTAGCCCCCCACGACGTCGTTGGGTTGTTTCCCGTAGCCCCCCACACTGTTGTTGGGTTGTTTTCCTGTAGCCCCCCCCGCTGTCGTTGGGTTGTTTCCTGTAGCCCCTCACGCTGTTGTTGGTGTGTTCCTGTTGCCCTGACTTTTCCTTTGGACAGTCACAAAGCCTTCTGTTTTGACATGAACAGATTGTTTCTTTCTCTGTTCCTGTCTCTTTTGGTCTGCATTAAAAATGTGTCTTCCTCAAAATAGAAGCCATTGCTTGCCTATTGGCTGTGTTCTCTCTAGTTTGAATTGCTCATCCTTTAGCTCTCACTGGGGCTCTTGGAGATGCCATTCATGAATCACAGTATTTCCAGTCATTTTTCTTGCGTTCAGGGAAAAAAAAAAATAAAGGAAAAAAAAAGAGGAAAAGATTAAATGACATCCATAGTCCTTTGATGTGACTACTGTGTTTAACGATAGGAAGGATTGGACTGTGCAATACCAAAAATACTATTGAGATACATATGTTATTAAGAGAGCTCTCAGGAGTAAGCTAACTTCTCTCTTCCCTTTGATTTTCTCCTTGGGTCCTCATAGGATCTTACTGAAAAGGACTGAACAAATTTTAATGTTAGACGAAGAGAATCTCTGGTCACTTCTGGTAACAGGGATTGAAAACTTTAGGTTTTTAGGTCTGAAGGCATTTGGCCAACTTATTTTTTAGAATATTTGAAACCTGTTATTTCTGTTGCAGTCAAGAAAGCAAAATTCTCATCCACTGGCCATCTCTAAACTAACCCCCTCCCTAGCAACAAGCCTGATGGCAGTTCACTCTCCTTTTTGTCTAAGCACATAACTGTGCACTGGGGAGAGGTAGCAAGGAAATGATCTGTAAGCTGGAGGTGTGACTGCAGAAAGCACTCTGTTGACATGATGCCATTGGAAGCAATAAGCAATACAAAAACACATCTATATTTCCTGTTTATCTTCCTGTTTTGAACCAATGATATCAAATGTTGTAAAAACCGTGACTAATTTGTGCTGTTATTTTTAAGCAAGTTAAGGTGGTTTTGTCACTAAATATCAAGTGGGCTGTGGTTAGAGGCAGTTCAGTGCTGTTTCTTAGCTGTTCTGCATGTGAGTTCTAACCTGTCTTGAAGCTCATAATTAAAAGGGCAAGGTGAGCTGTTCATGAAAACCAGTTGTCAGTATAGTTAAGTACCATCAGTAGCATTGGCAAGAAGTGCTAGGCAGGTAGCAGCCTCTTACTGCAATCTCTGTCTACTGAAAAGATGACACCTGAATTTACATCCTGAAAAATTTGCATAAGCTGGTAAAGCCACATTGCCAGAGGGAAATGCAGGCACAACTCTCTTACCTCTCCCAGTGCATCCAGGCTGAGGTAAACTGGCTCCGGGTACAATGGAAAGAGAAAAGATTAAAAAAAAAAAAAAGAAGAAATTTGGTCCAGCCATGTATTTACTGCCTCGAATCTCACTTTCATGACACTGTGCTCACACACTCTGCAAAAACAGCTGGCAGGGAAAGGATTTTCTCCCAGTCTAGAAGTGCTTCCAGTTCATAAGCACAGGGAGAGCATTTGGTGGATAATCCTGTGCTTGAAGAATTACAGATTTAATTAAACATTTGTTCTCTTTTTCATGTGGTCTAATAATACTTTTCACAAATATGAACAACAACAACAAAATAATGCAGCCAGTAAAAAGGAATATGCATAGAATTTCATAGTCTAATTAAAAACACAGTTAATTTCTTTGCTATGAACAAAGGTCACAGAGACCTGATATTGTGAATCACTCCAGGAACAAGACTTTTAGGAAAGTTAATCTTTCTATTAGTATGTTATTTTCCAAAGTGTGTGAGTTTATTTTCCAATACTGACTGTAATTGGCTCATCCTATAAAGACTTATGAAGTGTGCCAAAGTAATGCCATCACATAAGTGTTAGATACATTGATTTTTCAGGAATTAATTTTGACTGGCTGCAGCAAGGCAGCAGCATCTCCCCCTGGCATGCACCAGTGATGCTGGCAGCACCAGGGCCCCTCCCTGACCATCCTTTGCATAAGTTCTTTTATTTGAGAAACATACAAACAAGCACAGGCAGCACAAACCAAATGCCTCTCAATCCACTCTATGTGACATATATATATATATATATAATGTATAATATATGTCTTTTATTTGCCTCCATCATCACTATTCACTGAAGCTCTTAATAACAGGCAGCGTCCTGAATGACAGTCCCATTCTTGCCCAGATAACCCACAGCATAAGTAAATCCTCCAGGACAGCAGAGGGTTGTACTTGATGAAGGTCTCCTGTCCCCCCAGACTTTACAAGGTAAGCACAGCATTTCCTTCTGCTGCAGTTTGAATGAAAGCCATCTTAGAAGGGTTGGTTTTGCTTCTTAAAGACTATTTACAATAGCTTAGAGGAGTGTGTCTCTTTCCTATTTTACTGTATCACTGTGTGGAGGAGGATGTTGCAGGGAGTCTGGGAGGCAGAGATGTTCTTATGTGTGTCAGCCTCTTGTAAAACTGGGACAGGAGAGTATGCCCTTATGAAAATATAGACCCTTTCTTTGCTTCAAAGGTTGTTACACTGTAAGATGAATCAAAGGGATCATCCAGTGAGGTATCTTCTCTGGCCTTAGTAGATGACCACCTTGATCTAGCAGCATAGCAACCTTTTTCCAGCAACCTCATCCCATCCTGGCTGGCACTGCTCTGCTGCAGGTAGGAGAAGGTACAGAGTCTGTGGACCCAATGGACACCGTCAACTCCACAAGGTCCCTAGCTTTTGTGTTTAATGAAGGAGGAACTTTTTTCTCAATTTAATCAGCAAAGGGACATCAAAGCATCCCACAAACTTGTACAAGATGATTTAGATGTGAATGAAAACCAGGACCCAGGGGAATTCCTTTCAAAAAATACATGATTGTATTTATGATCCATATTTCCATATCATGCAGCACCACATGGGGAGGGGGGAAGCAGAGCCATTTGGCTGATTTTGTCCAGGCTGGGATAACAGTAAAACAACACCACTTAGAACTAGAGACTGAACTCTGAGGTGTGAATTGTATTTCTATTCTTTGTATGATGTTTAGCTGAACACTGTTATTATGTATTAATAGTGTCCCAGGAATCATAGAATCATCTAGGTTGGAAAAAACCTTTGAGGTTGTTGAGTCCAACCATTAACCCTACTCTACAAGTCTGCTTTAAATCTATGCAAATTATTCAACTGTTATTGTCTTTAATGTCACAGATATATAGGGAATTAGTGCTGGTAAATTCTTTGGGAAAAATACATTGCAAACTAGGAAGGAGTTAGGGGCACATGGATTGAGGCACACTTTGTGTTTTAAACAGGATCGTCCAGCAGAGAAGGTATTTGCTCTAGTCTAGCCTCGGTCAACCTACTTTAATTACCCACAAAGAAGGAGCAAAATTGATGAGACACTCCCACTAGTTCCCAGCTAGAAAATACTGCCTTCAGAGCTGGATTCACAGATTCATAGAATGGTTTGAGTATTGCTGGGCATGAAGAAAAAATTCCCAGTTCCCTCCCAATCAGGGTGGAAATTCACCTGGGAGAAAAGTTCTGTTTAGATAACCTGAAACTTGAATATAATGCAACCCACTGGAAGCATTTCACATAATCCCAAGGGAGTGTTTCCATTTTAATAAAGAAATCAAATCAGTGCAGGCAACTCGTGCATTATCACAGCTGGGAAACTAGAATGTTGTTGTCCAAGATTCTCCAGAGGAGATGGTGTTTAGAACTCCTAGATACGTTGTTTTTTTCATTAAATGCCTCACATGTTAAATATGGGAAAGATGATCTAATAACAAAGATAATTTTGCAGGAGTATTCAAATCCACTCAGAATGAACAGCCATTCCATGCAAGATATTGCAACCAATGCCTCAAATCTGCAGGAGTATTCCAAGCATTCTGGTGAGTAGCAGCCAGGTAAGCTCCTGAAACAGAGCTCACTGATTCTGATTAATGAAGCTTGTGAAAGTTTATCTTTTCACCAGACTCTGTGAAAAAGTGTTTGAAATGGAGCTACTAAATGAAAAGGATATACACAAACATTTTAAGCATCCGTCTGTAAAACAAACTATATAAATATGTAAATGTACCATCAGCTTTCCTAGCATTTCCTTCATTTTGAAAGTCTAGTATTAAAAATAAATTTTTAATCTGAAGACTGTAAGTTTGTAGAGTTTGTCTGCAGTATAAGGATGACCTTAAATGTCACCCAGCTGTTTGGGAAGCTAAATCTACAGAAAATTCTGTATGTGTGTCCTTGTCTTCTGCATAATTATTTGCATAAAGTCAGATTAGTGAAAGTTCCAAGTGTTTGAGTGTTGTTTTGGTTCTTTTATGCACATTAAAGCTCTTTTTCTTTTGAGCAAGTTTAGTTTTCCCTTCTCATCTGCTTCCTCCTCTCATCCCTCACCTAGAAGACTCATAAGACTAGCCCTTTTCAGTGCTGAAGTTAGTATCCAATGGAAAGGTGGTAGGGGAGCCCTAAGGTCAAGAAGCAATGCTGGCACAAGAGAGGCATAGCAAAGGTGTCTAGCCAAGGCTTAGTGACAGCAGGTTTGGGTTAGTGCTGCTGCTGGCTTTTTTTCGGGGCCAAAGACCAGAGCTCCTCCCTGAAGAGCTGCAGATATGTTTGTCACTAATGCAATGGTCCCTGTGTGTTCCAACGCTGCCTCTTTGGCTGCAGGGATGGTGGATTTGAGACATTAGAACTGGACCCAATGCAACATTATTAACATTAACTATGCTTAAATTACAACTGTGAAGTAGGAAGCCATCCTTTATTAAAGGGCAACAACAACAACAAAAATAATCCTGCTGACCCCCTTCCCCTCTAAAAACCCACCAATGGCCTTGGCAGCCTAGAAGCTTTTCCCTGTGAGCAGGACTCAGGTGAAACTATGAATTTTTTGCAGATGGGTCTTTAAACACAGTGGTCTGTTTTCAAAGAATTAACAGCATGAGAGGGAATTTCTTAGGAGATATAAGTAAAAAAAAAAAAAAGAATAAACAGGACCATTTATTTTACAACGGGCAAAGGAAAACATATGTTAGAGATATATAAAAAATACAGCATGTGCAGAAGTCCAAGAATATTGTTCCATCCATATTCTTCTAGAATAAGAAAAAATGCACTCAAAAATGAAACAAGTGAAAGACAGATTTGTTTGCAAATCCATATACCTTGTGTACTTCTAGCCTGGACACCAATACTGTGCATCAGAGGGCAAACAATCTTCTCACTGCCATAACTCTCCCATCAATCTTGGGGATGCATAGAAAGCTTCCCTTCTTTTAATTTCTTCTAGAGACAAAGTACATTGGTAAATATCAAATGTGAAATGCAGTTATGCCAACAACATTCTGACATCCTCTACTTACTCTACATTGCAGTTACAACCATGCTCTCTTTTCAGAGTTCAATGCAAATGTTTATTAGGTAGTTTCTGCTCTGCAAGGCATTCCTGGGGAAAAGGTCATGTATCTTGTGAGTGTTTGCTAAGTAAAATGCAGCAGCTAATGCCATACTTGGGGTGAAATCCACAGGTTGCCTGTCTGAAGCACTGGAGCAGTGGGTGGAGAAGCCCCAGAGGACTGTGAGAGCATCCCAGTGGTACCACAAAGACTGATAGCACTCCTCATGCTCAGCCCCGTGGGTGATATCACCCTAAACCTTCACCTAATCATTTATTTAGCATTAACAACTGAACAGAGAAACACAGCACATACATGTGCTGACTATTTATTTCTTCCTGAAGAGATCAAGGCTGTGGGTTAAAACATTCTGGTGTAACCATGCATACAAAAGCACAGGAATTTGTTTATGAAACACTAAGAAATGAAGCAGAATGTGTTTATGTGGGGGGTTTTTGGGTCTGAAATCCCAGCCTGCCCTCAGAATCTGGGCAGTGTCTGTGTTTGCACCCCCTTCAGATGAGGATAAATGATACCCCCTCCATTTATACAGAACTTGTCACTGCTGCCTGCTGGAAAAAAAAAATAAATTAAGCTGCTACAAACCCCAGTGCAATTCACCCAGCATCATCCAGAATGGCCTGCAGCTTTTGCTGGCAAAAAAATCCATTAGAGCAGCTCCCTTGAGAGTGAACACCTTGCTGTAACAAGCAGACAATACCATGCTCTGTTCAGAGCTGCACACACAGGCTATCCTGACACAAGGCTTTGGGGCGAAAAAAGATCTACTGAATTAACAGCAACATAAGATCCATCATTCGCAGGATCGTTATTTTATACCATTGTGTCAGATTACCAGAGATTATAAATTATAGTTGTCACTGATGTCTTAGAGTACCTGATAGTTTTCCTTCTCTTTCTTCAATGACATTTTGACATTTTGGAATTTTTGTTGTGATCTGTGAGTGTGTAGGTGAAAGAGTAGCTCATGTCAGAACACTGTTTATTGCCTTCTCATTTTCTTCATCCCATGGTTTAACAATAATATTTTGGGCCACTGTGTAGCTGTTAAGTGTGACCTGTCCATCCAGTTCATGCCACATATGCTGTGATGATTATGTGACATTTGAGACATTGCTGAGTATCAGTTCCTGCTGTCCTGCAGGTGGGTTTAGCTCTTGTAGATTTCACTTCAAGAAAAAGGGGTGCAACTGGCTGCAGGATTTTACCTTAGTTGTTAACTTTGAACTTTCCACAAACCATCTAAGGGAAAATGGGCACACATGGCTCTTTCTGGAATAGAAAGCTATTGCAGGTGCATGAGGTCCTGCATGATTACCAGGTCTCCCTTGGTCTGAGCGCTGCCCGTTCAAGATACCAACTACTCTCACTGCTCTAGGCAGCATGAACTCAAAGTTGTATCACAAAGCCAAACTTTTTCATGCAGAAATAGCAGGTGGAAAGGAGACAGCAATTTATTGTCCCATCCCCTGTCCCACATCCCCCCTCCTAAGTGCCCATATCCCATCCCCTCATCCGACCCTCCTGCCCTATGTTCCCCCGTCCCACATCTCTCTGCCCTGTCCCATCCCCTGTCCCTCCATCCCTCATTTCCCTGCCCCGTGCCCCCGTGTCCTGTGCCCCTCTGCCCTGTCTCGTCCCCTGTCCCCCCCCCCCCCCCCCCCCCACCCCCCTCTAGTCTCCCCCCCCCCCCCCCCCCACCCGAAGCTAGCATTGGGCAAAGACCAAAGAGAAGCATTTTGGTATTTTTACCTTGAATATGCCATGGGAAATCACAACAGGGTACAATGCAATCACTGTTTTTCAGCACACTGCTTTTTCTGATCCATGATCCTTCAAATATTTTCTCTCCTGTAACAGCATTTTAACCCAGTCACCTTCCTCCTTCAGCTTCTCTGCTTCCATAAACGTAACTTTCCCATTTCATGTATTTCCGGACTCCCCTCTCTGAGAACCAAAGATGCCACATTACCCCCTTCTACAGCTGTTTCCCAATTACTTGTGGCAATTAATACACTGAAATAAGAATATTTTCAATAACATTAATATCTCTAAATAAGAACCACAAAAAAAACCCCAACGCCCAAACAGTTAAATAAAAGTCTGGAGACTGGGCTATTTGTATTTTCTATTAAGCTTGAGGGGTGCTGCCTACAATAGCCTCATTAAATTAATAGCCTTGTCTCTAATTATGTTTTGAATCCCAGTTTTATCTTAAGCATCAGGTCTCAAATTAACAGGACTGTTAATTTTTAATGCACTGCGTCAGTCAAAGGATCATTTCCTCATAGAGGAGAACAGCAAAAATCTGCTAACTCCTTCAAAGTGTACTTTAGGAAGCCAGATAACACTTGTTTTTCCTTCTTGCTGTACAGAAGGGAAAAATATTACATTATGGTGTTAAATGAACATATTAGATACTGTATATTAGCTATAGGCTGTACAGTTTTGTATTAGACTGCAATCCAAGAAGGTGGAAGAAATCACAAGTTTACCCATAAGGAATAGGAAGCCGGGTGGTTTTTCACTTTGTTTTCTCTAGCACGCATTGTTCTTCCAGTATTTGTACACATATTCACTGTAATGACACTCAAATCCCACAGTAAAAATAATTTATAAAGAAGCATTGCTAGGGAGTACATTCCTTAACATTAACCCAGCTGCAAGCTGGCAGCATGTTTCCCAAGACAAAGTTGAAATAGGTCTCTTTTCAGGAGATCAAGTGGCAGCTAAGGTTATTTCAGCATGGAGAATTACTGTCTGTGACTTGTATTGAAATGTTTGTTTTGTTGTAACTGTTTAATTTCATTGCTCTTCCTATGAGGGACTCCCACTAGAGTATTAAGAGAATATTGTCAGTCTCGCCATAATTTCTAACTTCTGCTGCAGTCTTGGCATTTAAAATCCCTACAATGCAAATTAAGAGACTGCTCAGCAGCCTGTGATGTGTCTCAGCCGGATCTAAAGAATAGAGAGTCTATCACTGTCTATCCAATATCTTCCAGAGCCAAACAGAGCCTCAGTGAAGATGAGTCTAGAACAACTTCAACATCACTATCCTGGGAGAAAGACAGGATTACTTCTCTTATGTTCTAGATGACATGTCAAGAATACAAGGCTATAGAATAATAGAATTCATAGAATCATTATGGTTGGAAACTATCTCTGACTTTGTAGTAGCTACTCGAGAAAAGCTATTTAACTGAGGACAACAGTTGTAACTAGCACTTATAAACAGTGGTTCTTCATCAGAAAAGTCTCTGATTTTTTGTATCATCCAAACCCACAATAATCTACTCAATCTGTTCTCTTCTCTGTGGTTAATAGTTTTTGGGAACTGAGTTCCAGATGTCCAACACCTGCAGGACCTACTTGCAGAGCGGGAGGGAACTTTTCTCATTATCCCTCAGTACCTCACACTTCTGATATTCCTCACTTTTCTGGTCATCAGAGAGCAGCCATAAGAGCATCAGACTGACTGCTCAGTCTTTGGTCACTGACTGAGAAACCCAAGGTGACAGACCATGATACAGCTCTGTGTCTGCCAGCTTTCTATCTCCAAATGGGATTAACACTGGTTTTGCCTTAGGAAAACCTGAAAGAGGTTGCTTAGCTGTAATGAAGATACTTCACTAACAGGCTTTCCTCATCCCTTGTCCATAAAATAAACACAGTCAAAGGCACTACTACTGCATTTTAAAGCAGCTGTAGCTTTTATTCCAACTTAAAACAGAGAAATCACACTAGGACAAAATGTAGCTAAGGCTGTCTATGCCAGAGACATGCAGTATTAATACCACCTTCATCACTTTTATTGCTGCAACTGGAGCAAACTTCCAAACTAAGCAACCTCTCAAGCTCATTCTCTGCAAATAAAACATTCAGGAACTATTTGAGTTCAAGCAGTTGTTCCATCTCCACAACATTCGGGATTTACAATGTGGTCAGCCCTCCCTGGGATTGAGTCCCAGCATCTTCTGTCTCTACTTGCAGAGATTCTGTTCCATGTCTCTAGGTATTTTTCCTTTATGAGCTCTGTACCCTTTTGAATTATCGTGTATTGCTTTTGACTTGGGATGACCAAATTGAACAACATCTGATGCATAGGCACCCCACACAGACCAGCATGCTGTTCTCCACTTTAGGAGGCATCTTGGTTCAAGTGAAAAACCTCAGCTCATTTCCATTTTAATTTTTTTTTCACTTTGTTTTTCAGCCATTGAGATAAATTTACATCAAACCAAAATGGATCGTTACTGGTTCCAGTTGATCAAAATAAAGGTAATTTCTGTTCCATTTACATTTTAAGGTGCTAATTTTCACCTAAGTATTTTCTCTGTCAATGAACAAGCATTTTACTGATTCAAAATATTTTGTTAAAGTTTTTAGCTTTCTTCAGGTATCAAATGCCCTAAATAACACACCAGAACTGCATCTTCCTGCCACTTCATCCTTTTACTTCATCTGATGGTGGCTTTTAATATCTTTACAATTTTAACATTAATATGAAAGCCCACAATAGAGTTTAGAGAAAATTAAAATAGAGCCATAAACAGTTTAATACCAAATGGAATGAAAAACGGGCTACTGCAAAGACTCTGCCATTAATAAATAACAATTTTTACAGCTTTTATGGATAGAAAGAACTGCAGAAATTAAAGCACTGTAAACTATCTTTGTATTTCCCCTACTACTTAAATAACTTCTCTGTGTCCTATCTCAAGGTGCACCCAGTAGCAATTCAAACCACAATCTATAAAAGAATACCTGACAACCTAGGTTAGACCAAGCCTGGCATTTTGTGAGAAACCCTTTCTTATCTATTGCTCTTTTGTGCTACCTGGAAGGCTGCGTAAAGAAAAGGTTGCTTTTCCCCACTAAGGCTGCTCTGCTTTGACTTAGCTAGTAAGGCACAGAGCTTTTGAGGAGCTGTCACAACTCTCCTGACAAAAATGGCACAGTTGGAAGGGCATTACTTAACATACATGCTAAAAATGGGGGAGGAAATACAATATTTTGATTTTTCTTACATGTTCCAAACAGAGCACAATGAGAAAAACCCGTGCATCAAAAACACAGAAGTCATAACCTATGATATCACTTGGTATACTGCTAACTTGAACATAGCTAAGTCATAGAGGTATTTATAGCTATTTTCATGGACACTCTAAAGCATTATAGTCTAATGCCTAGGGTAAATAGACTCTATTGCCATGAAAAGAGAATGGATGATATAAAAGTTTAAAATATTGTCTTCCAATAGGTAACAAATAAAACATAACAAACCAAGTTCATAAACACTCAGAGGATCAGCAATGTTAAGTGCATTTTAGATTCAACATTCTCCAGTTTCTGTACTAAAGGATAAAGAATAAACTGCATTGACTGCATTTCTGATTAAATAAGTGACTGATGATAATTCTCTGTTTGCAGAGCTAGTATAGCCATTTTATTGTGCATTATGGCAAAGCCTTATAAGAGTAAAAATTAATTGTGTAGCACAGAATGGCATTTGAAGTGAACAGAACCATAAGCATTCTTTTCATAGAGTAAACCAAAGTGAAGTCCTGTCTATTTTCAATGCACATAAAACATGATTGCCTATGTTCCAACTCTAGCCAGCTGCAAGACTAGTAATGAACATTTCCTCCAAGATTTTTTTATCCTGTTAATTTTTCATCCTGTTAGGATGAAAGTGAAAATCAGCATTTTACAATTCAGATCCTAGATTCTGGTATCTTCACCCACAAGGATTTTTATTTCCCCGTCATATTATGGAGAAGGGCAATCCTTCCAGTAATTTCAAATAAAGAAATGAAGCAAAACAGAGAAAAGCCATCTCAGCTTTTTGTGTGGGGGATTTCAACTTGCCAGATGTCTGCTGCAAGTACAATGCAGCAGAAAGTGAGCAGTCCATGAGGTTTCTGGAATGTGCGAATGACAACTTCCTGTTGCAGCTGGTAAGTGAGCCTACTAGGGCTAGTGCTCCACTTGACCTACTGTTTATAAATAGGGAAGGGCTGGTAGAAGACATGCTGGTCGGAGGTCATCTGGGCATAGGGACCATGATATGGTAGAATTTTCAGTATGTGTGAGGAGAGAAGGAGGCTCAGGCGAGATCATCTGGCTCTTGACAGCTCCCTAACAGGAGGTTGGAGCCAGGTATGGTCAGGTGTTGCTCCCAAGGAACCAGTGACAGGACAAGAGGAACCAGTCTCATGTTGCACCAGTGGAGGTTTAGGTATAGGAGCTGAGCAAAAAGTATTTCCCCTCCAGGGTTGTCAAGGGCTGTCCCAGGCTGTCCAGGGCAGTTGTGGAGTCCCTGTGATCCCTGAAGGGTAGCCCCATCTAACCTGACCTGGAATGTTTCCAGGGACGGGGCATCTACCACCTCCCTGGGTAACGTGGTCCAGGGTTTCTCTGCCACCCCCATCACAAAAATGCCTTCCTTATATCTAGTCTAAATCTAGTCTTTTAGTTTAAACCTATCACCCTTTGTTCTATTGCAACAGGCTCTAGTAAAAAGATTGTTCCCATCTTTCTTACAGATCCCTTTTAGAAACGGTAAGGCTGCAATAAGGTCGTTAATTTTGATGTGCTTCCTGGTATCTAGACTGATAGACAGAAAGCTTTTGGCAAGTGTGAGTAAAACTACATGTGTGGTGCTTTTCATAACAGATGCCAGTTAGCTATACCTCAAGTGTATCAAATGGTTGTATGTATAAGGATCAGAGCCATAAAAAAAAATAACAAAACCAAAACCTCAAACAAATTTGAGCGATTGTCATTCCCTAACAACAGGCTTAAACATTCATTTTGATGAAGATTTGTCAGAATCTTAGAGAAGCATCAAAGTGATAAACATTTATTTCAGATAAACAGTGTATTCAATATAAATTCATTTCTGTTGTTTTTTTTTAAATTCTAATGACTTGTGGTTTTATTATTATTGCTGCACCTGTTTTGCTTATACCTGTTTATGAGCTGTTTTAGATGTCATTTCTACCCATTCCCAAATCAATCCAAAATCTGAGAATAAAAAACCAAAATCAATGAATATAAAAATTATAATAATATTGGCTGTCCTTCTGTCATCCCATGTTTTCCAGGATCTGGAACAGAAGTTCTCCCAGCAGGAGCATGATGCCTTAATTGTGAAGAACATGAAGGCAGAACTGGCCCGTTTCCCAAAAATGGAGCAGGAATTGCGCCAGCTCAGGGAGGAAAATGCCTACTTCAGGTGAAAGAAATGTCTAGTTGTTGAGGGGGTTGTCTTGTGCCCTTCTGTAGCAGGTACTGTCAGACTCTTGAAAATGCACTCCTGGCAGTGTCTGATGAATTTCTAATGAGGGAAGCTTTTTGGAAGGACTGCACCTTTTCATCCTCTTTTGATCTGACTAAGGTAAAAGACTAGAGATTGCACACAGTATTTCAACACTTCCCAATCCTTCTGATTTACCAGAAGCAGCTGAGGTATAACAGAACTGTGTGGCAGAGGGAAGATCAGAGTGTGAGCTTTGGTGTGAGGTTACAGCAACACGAAATGCACAGAAGGGTGGGGTGGAGGGACACTCCTGCAATGGAAATAAGGAAAGCAACATTCTGTTTGCAGCCATTTTCAAACTATGTGTGCAAGTCTGAGGCACGTAAAGCATGCAACTTCAGCTACAATTTAGTCTTTGCCTCTGCTTTTTATAGAGATAAACAATTTAAGTGGCCTTCAAATAGCATATTGTATTATATACAAATCATGTCAGCTTTTGCTTGGTTTTAACATACAGGCAGTATCATAGACAGTGCCAGCTTTGGGGATCAATATAGCAGCAGGAGATTGACAAACTGATCAGACCAAAATTAAGAGGCCCCACTGTAATGTTTGAATCTAGGAAGGGTCAAGAGATTTCTCCAGTGCTGCTGTAAAGAACTGGTGTAAACTGCACTCAAAAGAGACAGAAAAAGTGGAAGCTGTGCTTGTGAAAGCTCAGGAAGGGACTCTGTTATGCAGCAACTAAAGCCTTTTGCACAAGAGAATTGCCAAAAGCAGTGGTCACATTGTTATCTGCAGAAGGCAACCCCCAGGCTCCCGTGCCAAACATCTGGTCAAAGAGACAGGTGCTCTGAGGGCTTCCAGTGCTCCTTGCTGGGGATGAGCCAAGCACACAAGAAACAGCTTTCCATGGAAGCTCTTCCTGTGGCACCCCTACAGCAAAGAAAGGAAGGCTCTGGGTTGGGTCCAGATGAGAACAGTTTACAGCTTTAAACTCTTTTTTTTCCCCTAACTATGCTGCAATCCCCGCCCGGCCCGGCCCGGCCCGGCCTCCGCCGCCCGCTCACGTGGCCGCCCCCGCCCCGCCGGGCTCGCTTGGCGCCGGGCCGGGCTCCCCCTCGGCCGCGGGTCGGGCTTGCGACGGGAGCTCAGCGGCGAGGGGAGAGCGGGGAGGACCTCCTTTCTTGGGGCTCAGGGTCAGAAGCTGAGATTGCATTTGACAGGGGAGGCCGAGTGTCTTCACTGCGCGACTTTCCCGTGGGCTTTGTCCATACATTGCAAAAAGGAAGTAATAATGAACAAATACAGAATAAAATACACTTCTTTTGTATTTCAGGGCTAAACAGCGCAGAGGTCTCTTAGCAGCACAGCTTTTTCTATCACAGTAAGAACTTCAGTTAAATGATGGCACTTCTTCATGGTCAGCTGAGCAGACCTGACTCTTAACTGGGCTGCTTGGCTTACCATTAGCTTAGCAAGACAGAAAGAGCCAAGAACTCATCATCCCAGCTTTCCCAATTTCAGAAAGGCTGCATTTCAGTCCTGCATTCTGATGCCTGGACAGGTTCTGTTCATCCCAGTGAAGTACTGGCACTACGTACGATCACTGGATATCAGCTTCTCTGTCAGCTTCTGGTGGTCGTAGCTGCTCTGCTCTGTGTGAACTCTTGACAGCACTCTCAGGGGAATTTAAACATCACAAGCAGCAGCATCTGGCACCTTTAACAGGAGAACTCTTTTTAAGCATAAGAATGTTATCTATAGCTGTAAGATGAAAAATTGACATAAGAAAGTGAAGGTTTCTGTTTTCATATCTTTTTTTCTTTACCATGCTTAACTGAAATCACCATTGAATTCTCATTTTTTATTATATAGCTTCAGTCCATAGCAGTTCACAGAGTCCTTTGAAATGTGAGGATGAAAGGAAATATCAATCTTCATTCTTAGAACTTCACTTGAGATTAAGCAGTGCTAAATGCTGAGCCCTGAACAAAAGGTTTTTATCAAAAATCTTCAAAGTTCTTTATGGTTAGAGCAGAAATGTCTTATTAGGAGTGACTGATAAAGCAGAAATTACACTGGAACAGCCTGATGTAGTTTTTTTTCTCAGGATGCCACCATTTAATGCTGGTACAACTTTCTGTGAGAACACTACTGGATTTAACTCAGATTAAAGCAGATCAGAAAACTAATAACTTTGCATCTTCTCCACCCTGTTCAGTTAGGCTCATACTGTACATCTGCGGTTCCGACATACACGCCTCCCAAACACGTTGTAACTTTAGTGCAAAAATAATATTCATTTTGGGGTTTACGCGACGTGGTCTCTTACCTTAAAAGCAATGCTAAAAATGCAAGCTAAAGACCAAAATAAAGAAAAGAAAAAAAACACAAAAATCAGCTGCAGAGTCTGTACGCGTGCAGAAATCGTGAATAAACGCACAGCTACTTATTTCTGTACTCTAGGCGTTCATTAAAAAGTACTTTTCTAAAGTAGAGGAGCTTCAGAAATAATCTGGTACTATTGTTCCCATGTGCCCTGCACATAAGAAATTGCCATCCTTCTTTTACCTAATGTCTTATTCCACAGAGGGACATCTGGGCTCTTGGTTTTTTTTGGGAAAAATCCTACTAAATGCTGAACATGCCTGGCTGTCATTCGAGCACATTTAAAAGCTAAGGGATGTCTCTCTTCTCCCTGGATCAAATCATTTCCTCTGCATAAACTTGTTACTTTGGAGTTTGGAGGGAAAACCTAAATGGTGTTCTTGAAAACCAGCCCTGCTTGACTTCTAAATTAATTAAGGCTGTGATTTTGAGCCTTAATGTCATAATTACTTCTGCTAATTTGCAGAAATTATATAAACAGCTAGTGTTTGGCACTATCCCTTTAAACTCCATTCTTAATGTAATGTGGCATTTCTTTGTATGTCTTCCCCCTAAGTATTTTGATAGTTTGATCTCAATGATCCAGTTTTTTTTGTTTGGCAGGCAGAGCTGCGAGCAGCTGTGTTCTTGGCATTAGAAGAACAGGAGAAAGTAGAGGTAAGAACTTTTAAAATATAAACAAAAAATCAGCATCCTGATAGTTCTTTTTGTAGAATTAAATACAGTAGCTTTACTGCTTTGTTTTTCTGAAATGTAATAAGAGAAAATTATGTATTATTGCATAAGAGCTTAAAGAACTCAAAATAGGACTGCATTTAGAAATGTATTGGTTCCTGTGCAATTTGTACTAGATGATCTCTAAGGTCCCTTCCAACCCATTCTATAATTCTGTGATTTTTTAACAAGGTTTCCTTTTGGTTGCTGCCATTCATTTCCACTGTAGACTCTTGGCAGCCCAGTGACTACTATAAGGTATTTGTGAAGGATCACAAACCTCCAGTAGCTAAGAAAAGCCAATCCACTGCCCAACACTACCCTGCAGATGACCTGCATTGCCAAAGGAAAATCTTAGAGGTGCTCATCAATGTTCATTTTCAGTCAGCTGTTTCATCTATCACCTGTACTGAGCAGAGGATTCCACATTCCCAATCATGCCATTAGTTTTTTAAGCCAGAGGTTTACCCTCATCTTCCCTTGCAGAGCACTTCACTGTTTCTGCTCCTTGGCAGACACAAATTATCCAGGAGTGAGAGCTCTGCGTTCAGCTTCACATTCACATCTTTCTGTCCCTAAATTTCTACAGGTTTCACTAAATGTGGTTTGTGATACAGACACAGTTATAATTTGTGTAACAAAGTTGACTGTTATTTTTCATATTGGTATTTGTGTTTCCTGTGCTTACAATAAATATAAAATCAATTTCAACCAAATCTGAAAAGAAAAGCCTCAGATGATAATAATTATACTTATGGTCTCTGACATACAAAATGCTCATCTGCACAAGAAATATTTAGTAAATGCTTTGGACTTACTGCATTATTATCAATAGTTCATTGTTTCCATTACTTCCCACACAGACATAAATAGTGATTACCACTATAGACCAATTTCTATTTTCTGACTGATATTTCTTGTACTATTGCTCACCACTTTGAATATATTATTTCAATTTCATGCAAGCAACAGAAGTGGGCCAAACCAGCCTCTCCAGTAAAAAAAAAAAGAAAAAAATTCAAAATTTTTTTTAAAATCACAAAATAAACAGTAAAAAAAATGCACTCTCTTACTCCTGGGACTGAAAATCTGTTTGTAAGAATTGGTTATTAGGCAGAAAATGAGGAGATTGCAAAGGTTTCAGAAACCAGATGTTTGTTTTTACAGGTTAATGTACATTTTGCATACCATTGAAACCTGTCAGATACAGAAATTCTTCATCTTCCAGCTCTCTGTCCTTACAAAGTGACTATGTGGAGTTTAACCCTGATGTCTCTTTTGATGTAACTTAAATCCAGTCCTCGTGCTATTGCACTACAGAACAGTTGATTCCCTTCCCATTTGCATAGGGCTATTAGCTATGTTTCTAAATAAGAAGCTTACTAGTATATGCTTCTGATGATGTAAACATTCTACAAGATGTATCATGATTAACTTGAAATATAGACTAATTATAGTTGAAAATAAAATTATTCTCTAATTATCTTTATAATCTGGTTACAAAATGCCTGCATATAGCATAATCAACCAAAATAATAGCAGCCATTCTTTTATTTTGTGTTTGAACATCTCTGTCTATATTTCACTATGCCAGATACTTTCCTTTAACTTTCAAGAATCTAAGAACTTTTTCCAGTAGCTTTCTTTTTATTTCTCCCGTCACCAAATGTTTGAATGTTCCTGCTAGAACTGTTTGCGGGCTGTTTATGATTTCAGACAGGAAACCTCCCACATCAACATCACAATTTAGTGAGGTCTTCATCTGCAAATCTTATGCTGAGACTTTACCCACAGTTTTGGGAAGAGTGTGGTTTTTGTTGACTTACTATTCTGGGCAGGCTGGACATTTGGAGCATTTCTTTGTGGTGTCATTGGGTATCGTGCTGCCACTGGTAGCTTGAAAGTTAATGACTCCAGAGTGGGTTGTTGAGAAATAAATTTTTTTTTTCCCTCCCTGATTCCTGAACTACTTAATTAAGTTGTAAGGAAGTTGTATTTTCTCACTACCTGGGAGCTTAATGGGGTGGAGGATTTGGAAATGGTTTAACAATTTCACATTTTATATGCTGTTAAATCAGGACTTAAAACCAGGCACTTTCAAGTTGTAATTCTCAACATCAGCTAAGTATCTGAAGAGCAGGTAAATCAGTGTATTGCATCTTCATGACTGAGTTCACAGAGCAAAGCTGTGACTTGGAGACAGAATCAAGGTCACTGGATACCCCTATCAGCTCCCTATCAAAACCATCAGGCAAATTTGGATGCAGTGTGTAAAATCCTGTGAACTTCATCTTTTGCAAAAGCATTTAAAGATGTCTGTGTATCCTTCTGATGTTGTGGTTGGCATCCTTTAATGAGAAGAGTCCAGAGTCCATCCTGAGACAATTTCAATGAGAATGGGCTTCTCTCAGCCTGACTACAGATAAATCTAATGCTAAAGCAATTGCATAATAATCTCTATTCTCATGAAAATGAATATATTTTTTTTGTCTAAACACTAGTATGAAATAAAAACATCCATGCCACCGTATGGGATGAGATGGAACAACTACTTAGCCTTTAACCTTTGTGAGAGGACAGTTTATTTGAGAAACTGATGTAAAGACAAAGGTGTTGTTTATGAAAGGCATTTTTCAAGAGGACTTTGTAGTAGGTGGTCTTTGCAGAGGTTTTCTAACTCCTTGTGCTTTTATGACAAGAATTATGACAGAATAATAGAGTAGTATGGGTAAGATCATTGGAGCAGTCAATCAGATATCCATGTTAAATTGCTGGGGAGATACTGTGAGGAAATTAAGTTTATTTTAACATAAGATTACTGGACCTGGAGCCACACTACAAAACCAAGATCAGTTATATAATCAGGACCAGCCTGTACAACCAGAGACAAACATATCTGCCTCTGCATTCTATTCTTAGCTTCATTAACCATCCAAACTGACATGGTCATATTTTCCACATATTCAAGTACAACATAAGGCTCTCTGGATTTAAGAATCTATATCAAAATTGGTCACCTGAGATCGTGAGTCACTAATGTGTAATGCAGATAAAAAAACCCAGAAGAAATATATATAAATAATATTTAGCATCCCTTGTTTATGCTTTCAAAAGGACACTTTTGCTAGCACATGCAAGACAAAAGAACTCACTGAATAAATAATATAATAACCTAGCAAATAAAATAACGATGACCCAAAAGGAAATTAATCCTCAGGGCTTTGAACAAATTTAAACAGATATAGATAATTTCATTTAAAACTGTCACTATTTTTTTTCTTAAGGAGTTGGTTCAGACATATTGCTACGTCCTATAATTATAAGTTTGTTGCTTTGATCATTGAATGTAAAGGTCTGTGTTCTTATTGTCTTTTTGCAGTATTTTCAGTTCAGGAAAGTAGATTAAAGGCAAAATAATAGAGAAATCCACTTATATAGTCTATCTGTAGATATTTATGGTCGATCCATTGACTCTCTGCATAGGTTTTACCATGAGACCCATAACTTGCCTTGAAAATTCCTAATAAGCAAAATTCTCTGAGGTCCCTTCCAACCTAAGCCATGGTGTGATTTTATGATTCTATGAAAACATCTGAGTGAGAAACTGCTATAGGAATTGTTGCTGGCCTTCAGCACAAAATGGCAAGAACCTAAACTCAGCCACAGGTGAGAGACCAAAAACTGAAAGCAGATCAGAGACACCAAACCCACACAGTTCCCCCACCAGAGGCCCTTCAAATGGAGACCTGAGAGGAACATCAAATTCACCTGCAGCTTGGGGCGTGACGGGGGCGTTGGGTGTGGTCAATGTGGGTTTGGGGGGATCAAGGTTGGGTTTGGTGGTGCCAAGGTTGGGTTTGGTGGGACCAAGGTTGGGTTTGGTGGGATCAAGGGGGGGTTTGGTGGGGTCAAAGGTGGGTTTGGTGGGGCCAAAGTTGGGTTTGGTGGATCCAAAGTTGGGTTTGGTGGGATCAAGGTTGGGTTTAGTGGATGCAGGAGGGGGTTGGTGGGGCCAAAGTTGGTGGCACAGGAGGCAGAAGAAGCTACAGATGATTAATCTGGGAGGGCAAGAAAGAAGGCAAAGTTTTGGCTTCTTGTTGTCATGAGCTGTGTCTGGAGCATGCTCTAGAGAAGGACTGTAGCCTCTGAGAGGGAAAGGCCACAGTGAATCCTCACCATTATTCTCAAGAATTACAGAATCATAGGGTTGTTGGAGGGGCATCAGAGATCATCTCATTCCAACCCCCTACCATGGGCAGGGACACCAGAATGGGATTTTCCCATTCCATATGTTCTTGCCTATTAGTTTTTGTTTTGAATTTAAATTTTGATGTTTTTATTGAAGTACCATGAACATGCATGCATACATAAGAATTCACAAATAAAATACCATAATACAGCATTATAAAATATATAACTTTATATATTTAATATATAAAATAGCATAATACAGCATAATTTCAGCAAATACTGAAACCTAAGCACAAATACTGGTAGAAACAATTAGTTTGAGCAGCTTCCATTCACTGCCTTTCTAACTTCACCTCTACAATAACAATATTCTAAGGCTGTGCTAATTGATGACTATTTTTTATTGACATCTCCTTGAATAAGAGCAGCAAAATAGGATGATAAATAACTCTGCACTGATACAAGAACACAGTATCTTCAAAACTTGTACTTGTTTTCCAACTCTGCCTCCAAAAATGACAGAGATGTATCTCTAGCTGTACTTCTACCTCACCTGATGTCTCCAAACTTTTCAGATTGTAACCCTGCTGTGGTCTAATTGCACTGGCCATCCTTATTTCAAACTCTGTGGGAGCAGTGTGTGGAGTTTGGCAGTAATATTTGATTAATAAATGCTTATAAATATCTGAGGGCTGGGTGTCAGGAGGGAGGGGACAGGCTCTACTCAGTTGTGCCCTGTGATAGGACAAAGGGTGATGGATATAAACTACAGCACAGGAGGTTCCACCTCAACATGAGGAGGAACTTCAGACCTTTTCCTGATGAAATACAGTTCTGGGACTTCAGTTACAGCTCTTGCACATCTGACTCTTGGTGTCAAAAAATGCTGATTGCCCAGTAGAAGCAAATCAAGCTTCTATTCTAAGTGTTCTTTTTATGTTAAAAAAATGCCTGATCACATGTATTTTACATGATAAGAATTTACTGGATGGATTTTGGTTGGTAAATTACATTGCATAGTTATCTGCTTCTGTAACTGCCAGTGATTTATTGATGCCTTTCTCTGCCTTCATTTTGACCCTCTCCTGAGTGACCTGATTTAGCCTGTATGCTATTTCCTGACCCTTCCTTATTCCTGAAGACTTCAGTTCTCTTACCAGTGGTTTCTGGGATCCAGGCTCTGAAGCCAACCACCTTCTACTAGCTGGCCACATAAACTCCCCTCAGGGAAAATGTCTGACTTTCTTTGGTCAATGCTGTTCAGTGAGGATCTCAAAGGTCATCATCTCCATCTGATTGAAAAAAATACAGAATAATTTGAGAATTGTTGAAAATGTCTTTCAGTGAGGGACAAAATAGAACCATACAGTTTTATCAAAAAGATGAAGCTGTGAGATTACAGAATGTAAGTGCATTTGCAGAGAGAAAACACCAGGTGCTAAAGCTATTTAATCTAGCAGGAGAGAACAAAGCAGGAACCAGTGACTTGAAGTTGAATCCACAGAAATTCATGTGAAAACTCAGGCACAAAATTTCAGTCTATTTTATTAGTATCAGATTCCAATAGGGAATAAAGCCTTCATGACTTAATACCAGAGTCTACCAGCTGACAGAATCTATCAGAGTGATCATCCATATTACTCAGAGGTCCTGATGCCATTTGCCATTCTCAGAACTACTTGCCCTATTCAGATTTGATGCTTTTGTGGTCTCTGCTTCACTTCTCACTTCGGCGTTGCCATCACAAGTACAATTAATCAGCTAAGCTTTGAGATGTCAAAATGCCAAAATCAACTCTACGTTGCTCAGTGACCTTTTTGGCCCTGAGTTAAGAGTCCTTAGCTCAGTTACAGCTCAAGCATCTCCTCAGCCTGCTCTGCTGCATAAACCAGCTATGCACAGAATGACACTTTGCAGTGTTGCTGATGCCATTTTCAATCCTGCCATACTCCTTGGGCCACTCAACACTTTCAGCTCTAGGAATTTCTGTGACTTCAGTCCACCACATCATCTCTTCACTGCAGAGTCCACTTGTCAAAATCTACGTGATTTCAAGATGCTAGATGCAGACTGTTTGCTGAAGAACTGAAGCAGATGACTGCAGTAGAAGATGGGATTTGCTTCTCAGGGCTCCCAGCATCCCAAGTTGTAATCAGTGTGGACCTTCAGCAGTGTCCCAGAACAATGCAGTTCTTAACCTCTAGTATTCCTGATGATTTATAACGGGTGATTCAGTTTAAGCTGGCTCAGCACAGCCTGGCTGGCAATCATTAACTGGAATTAGCCCTGGCCTGGGCAGAGTGTCTGTTTGTGCTCCTTGAGGTGTCCAGTCATATCCTGAGCTCACTTGCTAGAGATCCTGTCTTAGCTGGAGCTGTTAAAGGCGTGTGCTTTTGGAGCAGCACTGCAAGTTGTCATCCTGCCACTGCCTGAAACTGGAAGTGGCCATATTGGCTATACTGGGAATAAGTGAGGGAAAACAGGTCAAAATGATGTGTAACATTCTTTCATTTGTTTTTTTTCCATGGTTGGAGCTTCCAGGAGCCTCTCTCACTGTTTTTCTGACTTTCTGAAGAAGACAAATGGGAGGCCAATGAGCTCCTGCTCTGACCTGTCCTTCACAGAGGGCAGCTGAAGCACCAGGAGCCTTTTGGGGCTGCTCAGAAAGTTAATGATCCCAAGGTCTGGATCCCAAGGCAGACTGATGTTAGTTTTGCATGAGCTGAAAAATCTCATTCGTGGACACTGCCACATCCCTGGGCCGCAGAGGTGCCGCAGGTGCTGGCACTGGCGCCGCCGCTCCCGCTGCTGCTGGCGGCCGCCGCCGCCGCCGCCGCCCTCTTCGGCTACTACTGGGCGCGGGTGCCACGGGTGAGCACGGGCTGGGCCCCGGGGGAGCGGTTCGGTCCCGCCTAGCGGCCCTGCTAACCCGCTTCCCCCCACGCCCTGCCCCGCAGCGGCCACTGCTCGCCGCGGGCCCGCGGTTCCGCGCCTTCTTGCAGCCTGGTAAACAGAGCAGGTACCACTGGCAAGCAAGTACAAGCCATGTGTTGCAATGCTCACTGTTTATCTGGATTCAGAACTAGTTATCTAAATGCAGCCATGTTGGGGCTTCTGGCTGTATGATGAAACAAAAATGATAAACTCTGTCAGAGGGTGGAGTGAAGGAGCAAGACACACTGACCGCTTTGTCTAGATGGAAGCCTGTGTGATGCTCTGCTCAACCTGCAGGGTATTCAGGACGCTTTCACATTGCATGTTCCTCGAGACTTCTCACGTTACTGTCAATTCTATACTAGTTCTGTGTCTGTCTAGAATGCAACCAAAGTTCCATCTCTTCTCCCCATCCTTAAGAATAGGCCTAAAGACCTAGACTTGGAAAAACAGACTTTGCAAGGAGCTGTGATGGCTGCAGTTCATAAGGTAAGAGTGACACAATAGGTATGAAGAGCAAGGTGGTAAGTGTCCTCCTTCAAAGGTATGCTATAAAGTGATCTGCAACAAAGCAGTGGTATATTGTCACACAGACCTGCATACCACAACAAATGAAAATGAATTCAGTGACCATACTATCACCTGTGCAGTACTTGTCCAGGATGTCTGGCCTGTAACATGTCACAGGGTCACAGAACTACAGAACATGGAACACAAGCCTTTGACATTTGAAAAAGCTACCTCTTCACATCTTCCTTTATATTATTTCCTAGTAGAGTCAGCTAAAAAAGCTATCGGGCCCTCTGCTCATTAGCTGAATGTGGCAGGTCTGCTCCACAACAGGTCCTGCATTAGGGGTAACACTCACCAGTAGAACCTAGAAACTTCTGAAAACTCCTCCAAGGGGCTGTGGTTTGTTGGGATTTGGCCAGCAGAAAGTGTCTGAGCTCAGTAGTGATCTGCTTGGACAAGAATGCCCCAAACTGGTCGAATCATGAAATATTTTTTTTCCCTCACATATCTTGTGATGACTCTATAGTGACTTTTTTTTAAATAATTGGTAATGTTTTTTTGTTTTGATTTGTTTGGGTTTTTTTGAGAGCCCAGATCCATTTGTATTGCTCAGTAAACACTAATGGCATTTCCCAAAGGTGACATATCCTCAAGCACACACCAGACTGTGGTTTGAGTGAACCACCTCCTCCCACTCCCCTCTCTTTTCAAGCAGTTGATTGAGTTGAGATCCTGCCCTTTCCAAGCCAGAAAAGGTCAACATTTTCTACACTGATGTTTAGATTGGGTATGAGGACAAATTTCTTCACAGAAAGGGTTGTTAGGCCTTGAAACAGGCTGCCCAGGGAAGTGGTGAAGAAACCATCCCTGGAGGTATTTAAAAGACAGATGCAGCAGTTAGGGACCTGGTTTAGTGGTGACCTGACAGTGCTGGGTGAACAGTTGGAAAGGTCTTTCCCAACTGGTTCATTCATGGCAGATCACCCTGGGTCCTCCCACATGAAAGTCAATGCTGTATCTGAGAATTGGCACATTATAGCAGGGTGGTGTCATTTTTCATATCAGCCTCATTCATCTTCCTGTGCTCTGTGCCAGGAATAAGAGGTTGTGATGATGTTCAGTGGTACACAAGTAGCTACCTGACAGTCCTGTTGTGTATACACCCATGGATGTTACCCTGGAGACAGCGAGGGTGGTGTGCCTGTTTGCATCCAGATGCTGAGAGTTGCTTGGAGAAGCCCATCCATCAGGCAGGTTGATTGGGCACCCTGTAATACACAGAATGTGGGTTACAAAATAATACACAGTATGACAAACAATTGCACTGCAGAATAACTGATGAGAAAACCTGACTGGATTTCTTCAGGTTGAATTGTGCAATGGGAGAGGCTGGAAACTGTGGGTTATTTGAAAGCAAACAAATGACACCCCAGGGAAGGAAGATCTGCAGTAAATGGATCAGTTGCAGGTAGAAAGCAGAGGTTTGTAACGTGTGGGGTGGAAAATCTTTTATGTTGACACAGAAATAACTAAGGTGCTACATTCTGTGTTCAACAATGTAAAAGATCTGCTTTGCATTTTCTAGAAAAAAAGATTAATCTGAACTATAAAAGACCTTATTACTTTATGGATTAACATGGTATAATTTCAATCAAGTCAATGGAGCTTTATATATCTTCTGTGTTTCTGTGCTTTCTATGTTTTCACATGAAAATTCCAACATGTAAACCCATGTAAATATTGGGGAAAAGTTAAATGAAATATGTTTCAGCCTATATGAAGGAGCACATGAAAAACACAGGTGGTGCAAAAATCTAAATAAAGTACCTGTTTGTAGATCATTACTGATTGAGATGCAAAAAGAAGCAGTGATGGGTTTGGAGTGACTTAATTCCCAGTGTCTTCCTCCTGAGCACACATTAATATGCTTTCTGTCTGTATATAACCAGGGACAAACAGTCTGTGTTGAGTGGTGACACAGCTAGATTGGTTTGGCTTCTGAGCAACCTGATACAGTTGAAGATATCCTTGCTCACCACAGGGAGGTTGGACTAGATGACCTTTAAAGGTCTCTTCCAACCCAAATCATTCAATGTTTCTGTGTTGCTTACTGCCACATGTAGTCAACACTGACGTATCCAGATAGTGAGTGATGAATCAGATAAAGCTAAACTACTAGCAACCTGGTCTAGTAGGAGGTGTTCCTGTGCATGGCAGGGGGGTTGGAACTAAATTCTATTCAAATAAATGATTGTGATAAGAGCAGTGCACATTTCTACAACACTAAAGCTATCATCCACTAGTATATTCCAAGCTAATCATGACTAGCTCACAGCACTTCTCTCTGCTTTAACTGACCTTCCTTAGATGGATGACAAGCCAACATTTGTCATAACAGCGCAGTTTCCATAACTGAAATGAGCACTAGTGTTTTCTTGTAAATGCAAAAAAGGTCAAACTACTAGTATGCCTGTATTTTTAACTCCAATTTTTTTGACCTTCAAATCATCAGAAAATGATAAGATGACGAGTTAAAAGAGTCTTCAGGAAAAGAAGGCTATTTATAGCCACGGAGTGTAACTACAAGGAAGAAATACTGATGGGCTTGCTTTATGAAAGCTGTGCTTTGTTGTAACAATTACTGCCTAGAAAATCCAGATAAATAAAAATGGTTTGAAGGAATACTGACTGTAACTTTAGAGATGCTGACAGATAGGACTGCTTTCTTGTGTGAGATTCCACTTAGTGAGACACAGAGCAAGAATGCATCCAAAAGCTTATTCAAACAGCAGGTGAAATATTCTTCTCCACTGGCCTTGCACTAGTTACTTGACAACTCCTGAGCCTAAGAATCACCTTCCCAGGAAGCTGGGAGAGCCATGAAAAGATTAAAGGCAGTGCTGGCCTAGTGGGTGTGCAGGAGGTCTTGTCCAGCCCTCCCTTCTTTTCTTGCCTGTTTCGCTTGGCTCTTGAATAAAGCTCATATTTTACCATCTCCCCCATTTTAACAAATTACTGTATGGGCAAGAAGTTCCGCCTTGCAAAATCAACATCATTTGGCTTTTATCCATTTTAAGGATGTTAGTTTTATTCACAATAATAGATTTATGACATCTTACAAAGCCAAAAGGAGTAAGCTGTTTTAGTAAGTTAGCGAAAGTTTATCGGATAACATACTGTCAATTTGTGCAATGTATACAAAGTTTATTGGCATTTCATTTTATAGAGTTTCTATACCCCTCCCTAAGGAAATCAATCCTGACTGTTCTTTGGAATGACATACACGGAAGCTGAAGCTCAAATACTTTGGTCATCAAATGAGAAGAGAGGACTCATTGGAAAAGACCCTGATGTTGGGAAAGATTGAATGCGAAAGGGGAAGGGGATGGCAGAGGATGAGATGGTTAGATAGTGTCATCAATGCAATGAACATGAATTTGGGCGAACTCTGGGACACAGTGAATTAAGAATGGATGAGGTTCATTTAAAAATGACATTTATTGCCAGCTGAGGGCTGTGTGATGCAAATGATGAAATCCTGAAGGCTTTATCTTATCAGATTTTATTTTATTTTTCAGAGAAGCCTCCTTTTTACTCCTTTGACCTCTGAACCTTATATGTGATTAAAGAGAAATATTGTGTATTTCAATATTGATTATTTATCCTGCCAGTTTCCTCCTTTTTGTTTGATTTTTCTTATATATCATTGCCAGGGTGAGACACTGGAGCTACCCAGCCAGCTTCTCCAGAGCTCCAGAAACAGTGATAGAAACACCTTGTCACACAGATGTCTGTGATGGTTCTTGATCCTGTTCCCTTTGTTTGGTTTTCTTCAAGTGCAGCCTCTGCCACAGGCACTTTCATTGACCTCTGGTGCTACCCTGGGCTCAGGGAATCCATCAGCATCTTCTTTTCTCAGCTTCAGGTCCTTTAGTTCCTACCCAGTTGGCTGAGGGACATGGTTGTAGTGGTGATCTGGCAGTGGTGGGTTAACAGTTGGCCTTGGTGGTCTGAATGGGCTTTTACATCCTAGACAGGTCTCTGGTTCTATGATAACTGATGGGTGCTTTACAAATGGTGGTTGTAATTTGCATGAGTTTGCCTTATCATAAAGGAAAGAGTGAAACAGAAGCAGCAGTGAAGGAGCTGAGTGTTAATTATTCTCCTGCTAAAGTTTGGCATTAGGCTTTCTTAGAAATTGTACATCCTAGTGGGAAGAAGCCTATTGATCCTTCACAGTGTTTACACAGGCTGGGGCATATGCCATATTACCGCTTAAAGCAGTCACATGGCACGCAGTAAACCCCAAGTTGAAGATTAAATCTATGACCCATTCCCTCACAGACCACTGTTTTTTGGCTTGTATGTAAAGTGACATATACCATAATCTGAACAGGACACTGCTATTCATTTTGAAAGTCTGGCATTAACTGGTGGGGGAGAGAAAATAGGAAGAAAGAGAAAGGATTTCTGATGGAACATGAATTAAAAACCCATGAACTCTAAGAGCTTAGTGAGTTTGCAGCTCCAAGGAAAGAGGTGCAAATAGAACTAAAAACCTGTGATCTCGCTTCAGAATCTTTTGGTGGGAAGGTGGGCAGTGTCTGACTAAAAACTCCAGGGTCTGTTAGTCTTGAGTCTCCCTTTGAATGTGAGATGATAGACAGCAGTTGCAGGCATTTTCCTTTGTCCTTCCTTTGAAGATCATTAGAGTTAGGATTAAGAGGAGTTATCCATATTAAAAGCTTCTAGGTCTGTTCTCTCTTCTCAATGAACCAGTTACCATCACAAAGCAGCATACCTTCAGCTGGCTGTTAGTTACATTCCAGTGAAGTCCTTAAAAGGTAGCTGATCTTAACCTTAAAGCTTCCCTCTTTGCCTGTAAGAGACCTTACACTTATAGGGTAATACTCAAATGGAACCTCGCAGGTGCCTGGCACTGTGTCTGCTGCTCCCTATCTTCAGGTCAGTATTTGTGAGGACACTAGCACCTTACAGCTTCAGGTAAAAGGGGTGGAGCTGCAGCTTTGCCTACAAAGACTCTGGTCTCTTCAGTTACTGTGAAAGCTTAAATTGTTGTGCTTGACAAGTCTCTCTGCTTGTTCTTCCCCTGTGGTTCTCATTCTTGTCTTTCCAGACTGTGAATATGGGCTGTTCTGAGCCAGGTGGCTTCAGGTGTCATTACCAGACAATAGAACACCCTTCCCCATCTGGTGAGAAGATTTACTCTGAATTGCTGCATGAGAGCATGTTGACCTGCCACCAGGGTGCTGGCCTTGTCACCACAGTTAACTGGGGAGATTGGGGAAAAAATGGAAAACACATATGTTTATGCTTTCACACGCACCTTTAACTTGGCTTTGAAGTGTAGCTTTGGCTTCAGATATGCCCTGAAAGACACTGATGTGTAGGAGTTTTAGTTTGTTTGACTTGTTTCTCAGCTTGTCTGTGTTTCTCATCTATTTCAGCTGTATCTCTCAAGCCTTCTGGAAATATTTTTCAGCTTTTCCCACTGCCTTTCTTGGTACTCTGAGTCAGGATCTTCCAGTTCCATCAGCACTGAATCTTCATTTCTTAAGAAGTAATCTGGTGGGTTTTTTAGCACAAGGTAATGCTAATCTGGTGGTTTTTTTAGCACAAGTTTATGCTTTTCTGTTTTCTGGTCCACAAGGCAGATTTAGGGAGCTAGAAAGAAACAGTCACATGGTAATTCTCTAAATCTAAGTAGTACTGCAGCCCTAGCAGAGAAGCAGATCAACAAATTCTTCCCTACCTTGATGGTCAGCATGTAAATCCATCCTCACTGCAGCATTATACTATTTCACCACATGATGTGTCATACTCATCCTGAGGTCCAGAGCTACCTCAGTGTGGCCATACCTTCCTGGGCTTGCCTTCATTGGCTGTAAATGAAACCGTTCTTACCTTTCTGCTGGAGTCTTCACTGTATATGTGTGCAGGTAATATGTTGAAGACTCCAGAGAACTCCCTTTTTCTAGAAACCACTCTTGGTCCTTTATTTTCTGTGTTCCTGAAAATCCCTTTACTTTTTTTTTCTGGGCTGTTGAGTGGCCTCTCTAAGGAGCTCTCCCATCCATTGCTTTGTTTTCGAGGCATAGAACTTTTAAAAGGTTTCAAAGGTGTGTCACTAATGTAATAATGAATATGTGTAAAGGATATCTAAGCAAAACTAAGTAATTTTGTATGGAGGCATAAATCACACCTCTACATGAAAAGGAGCACTTAACTTGCAGACTCAGTGACTGACCCATACTGAGAATCTCATGATGCTGTAATAATCTAGTTCCCATTACATTTCTAAGAAGAAAAAAACTATCATCCATTTCATTTAATGTAGCATAGTGGAAATGGCAATAATTCCCAAGCTCCCTGATAAAACAACAGGTAGTGATTACAAAACCTCTCCCAACTACTTATACAGGATTTCATCAGTCTCATTATCCTGACTGGGCAGTCTTTAACAAACTCCCACTATGATATCTGCCTTTCTGGCCTTCCCCTTGATTCTTTCCCATAAACACTCAACTTTGTCATCTCCAGCATTAAGTTGTAGACAATCATATCCCTCCCTGACACAGAGGGCCATCCCACTGTCTCAGCTTCCTCACCTGGGTTTGTCTGATGCTACACCAACAGCAGTTCAGATAGAACGTTTTGTCAGAGGAACAAGGACACTGTCTCTTAAGTGTGTCCAGTAGGAGATGAGTTATAAGAGTAATCCTATGGCTATATTGCTCTCCTGGCCTCTAGAAACTTAGGAATCCTGATTAGGATTTCTGAGCTAAACGTGGGGCCTTTGTGCATAGTAGTGGTAGCAAGTTAAGCAAGATCAAGGGAGTAAAAAGGAGGCCTGGGTAAGAATTCTTTTAGAAGTCCTGACGTTGCTCATTGACAGACTCTGCAATTATTCAAATAAAAGAGTCATTTTGCAGAGTTCTATTATCCATTGGGGGGCAGCTGCATTCTGCACTCATGTAAAGTGATGCAGACAGACTCCTGCAGCAGCTGCAGCTCCACAGCAGCCCAAACTGATGATGCAGCCTGTGAGCACAGAACACAGAGGCAGAGCCTCACCCCACTGAGAGACACTGCACATGGTGAAGTCTGCCATGACCCACTTGATGCTGTTAAATGCTGTCATTAAGGCTAGGTGTGGTAAAGCGTGGACCTGCTGCTCTGATGTGCTCATAATTTCAGGTAGGGTTGAGTTGTTGAGTATCACTTGGGGATGAGAAGCTTCAAGATTTGCATTTGTAATTAAGGAGAAGAGCTTTTAACGCCTATTCTTTGCATTTCTTTGTACCTGAAGCCTCCCACTAAAACAACCATAGCTCGAGCTGCGGGCCTGGAATACAAATTGTATTTTACCTAATCCTACTACTTGACTGTGCTTCCCAAAGTAATTCGTCACTTAATCTATCTGTATGGGTTAACTGTCAAAGGACTACTTGAGGTACAGACTTGCCCCTGCTAAATCTTTTTTGGCAGTTAGAATTTTGTTTGTTAACATGCTGTGATGAGTGCCATGTCACTAGTAAATTCTATTTTATGCTGATAAAAGCATAGTTAGTTATTCAGTTTCCCCTTTCTTGTGATGTTTCTCCCAAGTTGCACTGTGGAACCTTTGACCTTTACCAGTACTGACCACCAGAAACATTCAAGAAAGCACAGGCCCAGTTTGTCAATATTCAAAATAAGGTGTACCAGAGAATGTCACACAAGGTTTTGATTGATTGTTGATTTTCTTCTTAGAGTCCAAACTTATTTCCTTGCTGGCTTCTTTGGATTTTTTTTAATTGCTTATTATTTTTATTGAAATTTAAAACTGGTATATCTCCAGTAGAAGCCTCTGTAGAAAGTATTCCCTCAAGATCCCTGCCCCAGTTCCTGTATGGACAGTTGTTCACTACATCTTTCTATCCTCTTAGAAATTTTAACTTAGCTGAAACACTATTTTTGCCCTGTCTTACTTCTTGAAAATAGCCAAATCGCCTGAAATTATAACATACAGAATAAATAAAAACCACACCGTAAAGCAGACCTTCATGTAAAAAAAAAAAAAAAAAATAATCACCTCTTAATGTAATTTTGTACACAATATTGTATTTTTTTCCTTCAGTAAAACAGTTCATTGCATGTTCATTAA
Source organism: Actenoides hombroni (assembly GCA_024336885.1). Lineage (NCBI taxonomy): Eukaryota > Metazoa > Chordata > Aves > Coraciiformes > Alcedinidae > Actenoides > Actenoides hombroni. Next base: position 95,720 of record WUAM01005831.1, read on the forward strand.
CCAAAATTAGAGTATGTGTGAGTTTGTAGTATGCAAGTATCTTCTGAAAATGATAAATCAACTACAGAGGAGGGTAGGACAGGCAGATGGATTTGGTACTTAAAATCTACTAAAAAGTAATTTATCTGCCCTTAAGCTTTGGTTATCCTAAAGTGAGTAGGTGCCATCTACTCCAGGGCAAAGGGAACTGGCACCACAACTTTGTTCACTCTTAATAGCTTTATCTGCTAGGACAGCGTGAGCTGTCAGGTACTGCTTCAGGTGGTGGGTTTTGTCCTCCTCTCTCAAAATCCTGGGGAAGATTAGGATCTGGATTCGTGGCTGCTCTGCTTTAGTCCCTGAAATCTTAATAACGCCAAACATCATCGTGATGAAATCTCAGCTGCTGGGAGCTCTGTTTGTTTCTGTTTCTTTTCTGCTGAACTCTCCAGAAGTGGATCACTCACTACAATGAGCAGTAGTAGGTGTTAGAAATGAGCCCTGTGGAGGATGTTCAGAAGGTGTCAGGAAAAAGACTGAGTGGAGGACTCATCCCATGCATTGATTCAGGTGCTCTTAACTTTGTTAGGTTACTTTGTCCTTCAAACGAACAAAGAAATAAAACTCTATTTAATTACAAATAAATTCTTAGCTTAACGTTTCTGTAATAATTTTAAGCTATTCTGTTCTTGGCAGACAAATGGCAGGAATGATATTTATAATCTGCATCATCATGTTGAACATCATCATGTTACCAAGTAGTCAGAAATCACTTAATATGGCTTTCAAACTTAAATAAATCATAGTTATTTCTTCAAGCTCAGGATTCATAAATATAAACGGTCTATATCATGTACAGTTTTCCATAGGAGTACTATTTGGCACATCTTCATGCTGTGCCAAATTTATGGTTTCTTAGGTAATTGGGTAGGGAGGCTGAGCCTCCGCACCTGTGAGGGCCACAGAAATATCCACCTGTAGCCCCTGGGGGATCCCCATGCCAGAGGAGGTGGATGCCCAGAGGAGGTTGTGAGCCCAGGGGAAGCTCACTCTGAAGCAGGTTTGCTGGCAGGACTCTTGGCACCTTGGGGGACCCACAGTACAACAGGCTGCTCTGGTGGGAAGGATTCTGGATGCAGGAGGATTCAGTTTGGGGCAGGGGAGGAGTGCATATTGCATGTCAGCAAGAAAACACTCCTACTGATTACTCATCCAGGATCATTTCTACAGGTACTAAAACTTAGTGTTTATTCCCAGCATTTATGTAGTTGAAATTTAGTTTACTAAATTACTCTCAGTGTTTTTATCTCCATCTTGCTGACTTGCTGTACTAATTGGTTCCTCTCTTGAACGTTCAGAATCATGTTCATTTTGCTCTATTTTTGTCTTACACTGCTTTCTATTACCCACCTGTTTTCAGAATGTGCTTTTTCTGTTTATTTCAAAAGGAAGGTGAAGGAGAAACAATAGTGAATTCTTTTATAAGAGACAAGTAAAAAAAAAAATCACAAATCCTGTAAGTAAAGCAATCTGCCAGAGATGGTCATGAATATTTAAAACTATTTATAAATGGGGCAAAGCATGAGCAGCTGCATCCAGTACTTAAAGCTCTCAGATGGAGAACAGATCATTTACAAATACCAGTGAACCTAGGAAACTGTTCCAAAGCATTACTAAACTGTCTTAATTAGATCAGCCTGCATTCTGAGCATATGTTAGCAGCCAAAAGTCAAGTTAAAACCATTGTTGAGTCATCAGTGCTCTCAGGAATGTCCACAGTACATCTCCAAGCAGCCACGGGAGGCTCTTACTGTTCTCGTCCCTTGTATGCAGCAAATAATGAATCCTTAGCCTAGTAATTTTTATTACATTTTTCCTGTCAGTATAATATTTAAGGATTCTGAAGTGCTTCTTAAAATTGTTCCCAAGCTGCACAAGCCAAGTCAGGATAATTTTCTAAATTACAGTATATTGTAACCTACAAAGCTTGCCTTCTTGTTTACTTGGCTCACTGTGATCTCGCAGATGCACCTCACTGCTGCCATCAATGTTATAGAGCACCATATGGATTGCTACGTGCTGCTCCGTGTATGTTGGACAGTCTGTTTGCTGTGGTCCCAAAGGACAAAAGCAGTGGCTGAAGCCTCCACATTTTGTGAAAGGAGCCTTATAATTATCTTATACATTACAGTTGGGAGCCTTAGGCAAAGGGTAGGCTCCTGTGCTTTCTCTTGACCCATTGTGTGAAGTTTCATGTGACGAAGGGTGGGGAGGTGACTGCCTCTAGATGTCTTTGTCGTGTAATGATAGTCATTACGTTACAAATGGGGCTGGGCCAGCCTGCCTGGGCATGGGTCGAGGTTGGATGGTGTGGCCGCAGGATGTGTTGGGCTTCCTTCAGTGGAAAGGGTGCCTGAGACAATGTAATACAGCAAGGAACAAAGTGGCACTTCTCTCCAGGCTTGGAAGAGGAGGTGCCTGTGAGTGCCAACTGTTGGTCAGACTATACAGTCAAAATATGTCTTTGGTACTTCGAAGATCTCCAACCCTTGAGACATGGTGTGACTTTGGGGAGGTGCTTGCAGGGTGGGGCAGTGGCAGCGGCAGCAGATGTAAAGGAGTGTGAGAGAGAAGTTCAAACTAAAGCACCTTCCAAAGGCTGTGGTATTTCCAAGGTTGCTCTGCACAGTTAACCTCTACTCACAAATACTTCCTGTAAGGATTTAATTTGCAATTCATTTTTCAATTAATATGTAAGTGTAAGGCTACGTAGATTGCATACTATGAAGTGTTGCACAGGGAAGTACAAGTAACATGTAGGCATAAAATAGCCACCTAAACCAGCTAAGCTGTTCCAGAGAGACAGGTTGAAATAAGTTGCTTTTGTCTTCCCACACACTCAGATAGGAGCCACATTCAGCTACTTGGCCCCACTACTGCCCGAGGCTGTCCCTGCCATCACCATTCTCTTTACAGCTTATCTGCACAGTGGAAGAAAAAAACCTGCTTGCTATTGTGACATGAAGGGCTTTGAGACCATGTGGTGTAAAGCACTGGGTAAATGTAAAAGACAGACAGGTCATTAAGAGTAAAAAGCATTTGACCTTTCTTCCTCTGTTTGCTTGGTTGTTTTTTTTTTGATAAAGCATTCCACCTACAGAGTAGAAGGAAGGACTAGCATTCATCTACTTCAATAGAAATCTACAAGGAACCATAGGCTCTGCTAAGAAGTCAGACTTGACCATCTGTCTGATTAAAACTTCTGTTGTCCACTATGCATATTATTCAACTTATTTAAGGTTAATTTCATTCCTTCCATGTTATTCTCTCCTGAGAAGCATAAAAAACCACACACACTTCCATCCAGACAAGTAATTCCTAATGTGAACTGAAAATAATTTTAGACAGCTTTCAGACATTCATCCATCTTAAGGAGTTACCTTCCTCTCAGATTCTGAGGAAAGATAAGGAATAAACTTCAGTAGCATTTTGAAAGCACTATAGTTTAAGTATCTGCTTCTGGGAAGTCTTCACATCAACATCTTGCAGAAAAAGGTATTTGCATTTCAGTTTAGTTTACCTTGCGACACCTCCATAATCTAAGCCTTCTTTCTTTAACCAAGAGGACCTGTCTAACCTAGCTAGTAATTCAATCCCTAACACAGAATTTAAAACATCATTGGAAATGTACAGTCACAAAGCTTCCAAGACTCTATTTGATAAAGTATTATTTCATTTATTTCATTTATGCATATTTGTATTGCATTTGTCCAGTAATTATTATCAAGTAAATACTATTACAAAGCCAAATCTATAGTTAAACTAAGAACTTTTATAATCATTCTAGTACACCCCCACAGTTTACCGATGGAGGAAAACATCCAGCAATATGAGGATTAAAATCTTTCTTTCCAGGACTAGTGACTTCTGAAGATTACAGTTCTCCTTAAGCAAATTAACCAACCTTTTCAGGTTTTCAGTTTTCAAACTTTGATCCGTTGTGTTGGCAGTATCTCAAAGAAAGCATTAAATGCAAGCAACATAAAACACTGCTTGTTTGCTACTTATAATTTCAAATTATGTTTTGTTCTGACTAGTGTGGAAGCTGCTGTGTGGGTAGGATGCTGAGATCTTTGACTCCCAGTGGTTTGACTGTCACCACCCAGCTCCCAGCTGCAGAACCAGAACTGTTCCTCCACCACGCAGATACACAGCAGGCTGCAGCCCCACACAGTAAACAGCAAAGCACTTTAATTTCCCACAGTAACAGCACTGCTGTCTTTGCAGGTTGGGAGGTTGAACTTGCTGGCCAGCCCTGTGAGCCACAGCCACCCGGAGCCAGGCAATTAGGTGGCCTCCAATCTGCTGTTTACAGACAAGCAGTCAAATGAATGGCAATATGTATTCTCCATAACTCACCTATCGTGGTAAAACCATTCCAGTCTTCTCAATCTTCAGCAACACATCCCTGATGCTCTAGCTGCACTCTTTCCTCATCATAAATATTTTGACAACATCCTTTGGAGCATTTACATCTTAAATCTCAGTCAGATTCATCTGTTGTTTACAGACATGTTTGGCTCATTGTTTCTGCCCAGAGATCCTTAAATATTGAATGCAAATTTCCTGATAAAAAATCCCAAAGAATCACAACAGAGTCTAGCATACCATAAATTATGCTAAATCAAATAAATCAGACTATATGTGGAGCCTAGTGGCTCCTACACAGTCTTTAAATATATTACCCACTCCTCATCAGTCCATTCCACTCAATAACCAGCTCTGTTTTCGGTCCCCAGGCCCACTTTAATTTGAACAATATATTAGTCTGAATACACCAGTCAGACAATTGCAAATGTATTTCAGGTTGGAGGAATATGGTTACCTGTATTGGTATTTTGCCAGGAAAATAGAACAAACTGCTGTTTGTTTTTAGATTGATTTTTAAATAATCATATCTTAGAGGTATCCTCACAGTAGGTTGCACTGAGTTACTCCTCCTCAGCTGGAAACACTGCCAGTGCTTTTGCTTGATCCAGTTATTAGACAGGATTTACTTCAGGGAAAAAAAAGGCTCCGTGACTTTTATAAAGGTTCAGAAGCTGAGCCTCTAAATTTAGCTGAAACAGAGAGAAGGTGAGTTTAGCAATAGTAGTCACAGTTCTGATAATAAACCAGCAGATGTTGTCTGAAGCACTTGCTTTGAGGAGGAAGGATTCTTGTCTGCCTGTGAAGGAAAACTTGGTCTTGTTATGCAGAACTGAAGAGGGAGGCAGCTGCAGTGAGGGCAGGAGGGGCAGTCTTTGTTACAGAAACTTTACTCTCTTTAATTTCTAATCTAAGTATACCCTCTTTCAGTTTGAAGCCATTGCTCCTTGTCCTATCACTACAAGGCCTTGTAAAAAGTCCCTCTCCAGTTTTCTTGTAGGCACCCTTTATGTACTGGAAAGATGCTAGAAGGTCTCCCTGGAGCCTTCTCGTCTCCAGGCTGAACTACACAAACTCTCTGTCCATCCTCACAGGGCAGGTCCTCCAGCCCTCCGAGAATTTTCATGGCCCTCTGTTCCGCACGAAACAAGTTTCACCCCAAATACAACAGCAGGTTGAGCCTTTTCAGCCATTAATGCTTAAAAACCTTCCCTCAACAAAATCTGTCACCATTAAGAAGGATCTGCCAACAGTCACTATACCCAGAATCAGGGATATGTGCTCCTTCTTGCAGGGAATGGATGTAGTCACCAGGCACATCTGCAGCCAGTACACTGCTGCTTCTGCAGTCAAAGGATCCCTTGTTATTAGCTTTGACTAGCAGAAAAAAGAACAGGCAACCTAGGGAAATGTTAATTATTTTTAATGCATTAGAAAAGCTCAGTGAATTATGACATCTCTGAAGCTGTTGCAAAATCCAGAGATCTTGCTTGAAAACCTTATGTAATCTGGGACCTACATTTCAGTTCAAGCCATGCGATTGTAAACTGGTTCTGTCAGCTCAGAAGCTCTTAAGATATCCCATAGAGACTGTAGAGCTTGATAAAAAAAAAAAAAACAACCATTCTCTGTAGCATGTTAATCAATCATGCATCAGGAAATTAAAAAAGAAGATTTTTTTACATCTTTTGATGTATTTTACAGAATAGATCACTGAGGTGACCTCATGCTGGGAGGCACCACTTCCCTGAGAGAGTGTAAAGAGTTCTCCAAGTTAGTGGGCAGATTCATTTACTTCTCACCTGGTAGAAACTGCAACTGTTTTCCAACCATTTTGTTCAAGTAGTGGTTCTTAGCTGACAGATTCAAGGACCCACCAGCCCCTACTGCACCACGATGTGAACCATGAAAAATAAGTATGCAAAACAACAAAAAAAACAACCCACATTAAACCAAAGAAATGCAACAAACACCCCAGGAAACTTATCTGATTTTTCAGTATTCTCTCACTTATATTTTTCTAACCTGAGCTCCAAATTTTGTGCAGTCCAAATCCATGGGCAGCAGCCTGCAGTCATGGCCCAGCAGACTTCCATCTTCTGCAAAATATCAGAGATAACTTTCTGTATCTGCCATTTTCATTTTGGTGTTTTCCCCTTCCTTATCACACTGCACACATGCTGCCCCTTCCAAATCTGCTTTGCAGAGTATGCTGACAGTGTGCTTTGACATACTGCACAAAATGCTAATGTGCATGACATCACTGAGCAAGAAAAGAAGCTGTCTAAACAAAATCAGCATCCTTACTTTTAGTTTATGTACATGCCATTTCAGCATCTATGCATATTTTAGTTTCACTTCAAATGAGGGAATCAGGAGGTTCAAATTGTACCTGCAAAGGACGAATATTTGTTTGCATTAACAAAATAGTAGGAATGGATTAAGAAACAACATCCACTCGGGAGATCTCTGAGTTTTCCCAATGCATGTGCTTCTTTTACTTGTCTTTTTTTAACTTTTCTCTTTCTTGTGGCGTCAAATAATTCTGAATTTCCTTTTTTTTTTTTCCCTTTCAGGCATCTCTTAGGGGTCACTGCTTAGCTCCCAGCAGTTAGACCCTTGCTTAGTAATATTACACTGAAAGGTTAAGTGATACAATTCTTTGATTCAGAGGTTTAGAACTATAAAAAAAAAAAAAGAAAAAGGCTTCCTTAAAGCAAAGAAAAATATATCCAACTGTAACAGAATGGAATAGTGAATACATCTCAAGCTACACTGTTTTTATAGAGCTTAAATAGCATATCACTAGACTTTCAGCTTCTGTTCCTCTAATCTTTCTTCTTGCCATGATAAATAATTCAAATACATTCAAGCCAAGAAACCCTCTTAAAGGTGCCAGACAATTTGTTTGGTTTTGTTTTTAATGCTTAATGATATCTTTTTCCCAGCCACAGCAGCAGAACATCTCACCTATTTTCAAGTTTTTGTAAAATCACAGTATTTGTGTAATCTCCATCATACCAAAGAACATTTTTAGTATCTGCTGGAGGAAAAGGGTCACTCTCATAGCTGGTAGTTTCCACTATTATCCCTAGTGTCTATTTTGGGTAGCAGGTTGATCCTGAGTACTATTGAGAAGAGTTTTGCAACATGTTCTTTTTTTCAGAAAAATATTTAATAGATAAAAAGAGTTTTATGAGTTGTTTTCTGCCACAAGGGACAATAATTTTTTATTATCTGTTTTTAGTAATGTGCATACAGATCTGATTTGAAGTTATTTCATAATATTAATCTCCTTTCATTCCTGTTAATAGCAGGGTCTTCAAAATCTGGCTGATGAAAATTATTCTTGTACATGCAGTTTCCTTTGCAGAAGCTTTTTGCTTTATCACAGATTAATTAGTTAACATAATTTCTTACGTTATTTGCATCTGTAGAAATACCTGTGGCTTCATGTGATGCTTAAGAGGGAATGAGTTTATGGTGTATCTAGCCTCAAGGATTAATACTGAGGCTGCAAAAACAAAACTAAAAAAATATACTCAAATTTTCTGTGTCATCCTGGCTGCACTATCAGAACAGATCTCTAAATTTTCTGGTTTGGCTTTCTTAGCTCATTGAAATTATTCAATGAATTCTATTATTCTATTGACCACTTCCAGGATTATTTCTAATTTAGACCTGCATATATCTCCCTGTTTAAACCCAGAATAAAACCTTCTTCTAGATCTAAGACACCCAAAGAACACAAATTTATAAACCAGTCAGCACTGACTAGTTCAGCTGATAGCAACAGCTAATATTCACAGTAGGAAAGTGGACAGTGTAAGTTAGGTCCCTGCAAATTAATTAGATGGTCCAGCTCATAATGAGATATCCACAAGAACAATGTGTTACAATCAAAAAGATGTTTTTTCACTGGTAAATATATTCCAGAGCTGCCACATTTTGAATTGTGCTGCTTTTTAGGAAATTCTAATTGTTGACTTTTATTTTTTTTCCCTCTTGTAGGTAACAGTGATGGAACATGTACCAAGTTTAATGACTACTGTCTGCATGATCGGCGAACCCTAAATTGTTATTTTCAGTATTACACCAAACCCGGAAGTCTAATATACTGTATAAACCCAAACCCAACAGTCTGAGATACAGGATTAATCCAAACCCAGAAGTTTGAGATACAGGATGAATCTAAACCCAAAAGTCTGAGATACAGGATAAATCCAAACCCTGAAGTTTCAGATACAGGATGAATCCAAACCCTGAAGTCCGAGCTAAAGGAAAAATCAAAACCAAGAAGCCTGAGTTGACAGGATTGTCAGGTGATTAACATCATGCAGTTGTTGGAAACATTATCTTAGCTTTTAGTTGTGCAAAGCCCATTGTTTCTTCCTTAGTAGTCCTCAAGTGTTGCAGGAAATGGAAATTCTCTACCCTGTACCTTGTTTATAAATGAAATAAACAATCTCTTTATTTTAAGGTGGTCAAGCACTAGGTTTTGATAGATACTGAAGGAGCTAGATGAATAGAGGGAAGACCTAGAGCTACTCTACTTCTTTTCAAATAATAATAATAAAAAGAAGGCCCAGCACTTTCAGCAAATCACATTATTTCACTTCATTAAGGGTTAAGGATTTTATGTCAGTCTATTACCAATTCAGACTGAGGTAGCACTGCTGAGACAGCATACACTACAGTTATCAAGGGCTGATACAGAGAGGCTGGTGCAGATCTCTCCTCCGCTCTCAGCACAACAGCCCTCAATACTGGGAGTGTTGGTTCAAATGAGAGTTTACAGGAGTTTCCATGGATGAATTTAATGTGACACCAACAGTTAAAAATAGCATGGTGTCTCAGGTCACCAGAAACTGTATAGATGGGGATAATCCACATCCTGAAAACAGAAATGCTAGTGTTGTGAATGAATGGGATTCTGAAATACATACTTGACTTTGAAACTGGTTAAGAAGGAAAACTAAGGGGTTGATTGACTGCAGGGGGATACTATAGAGCTCTAGACTTTGCACAGAGCAAAATTTTAAGGACTGTCGCTTTTATTAGGTGCTTTCACACCGAAATTCGGCCAAATCCAGAGGACAGCTACCTCTGAACTGAGTCCTGGCTTGAAAAAACCCAGCCACCTTAAGTGTAAGCACCCGACATTTACATCCTGGATTCGCTTAAGAAATCAGTATCTCCCAGTCTGCCACCTCCCACCGGCAGCACGGCTTCAGGGCACGTTTGAGAACCCAACTCTGGGGCACGTTTGAGAACCCAGCTCTTCCTCACACGTGACGACGCCGCCCCCCCCCCCCCCCCCCCCCCCCCCCAGCTGCCTTTGTAAGAATATACTTCCCTTGCATAATGAGGGCATTCTTGTGCCACGCTCCCTGTGCATACACCTCCTGGGGGTGAATACAGTACATTTTTGCCATGTGCTCCAAGAACCCGGAATAGGAAGCAACCGCTTGCAATGAAAGCGGGAAAGCCAGCATCGCACCTCAGGTCCTGAGGCCGCCGGTAGGCGTTGTGTCATTTCTGAAATTACATTTGTTTGAAAATAAACCAGGGGAAAAGAATTAAAACTGGCTGACAGAACGTTTGGTCTTCTGCTATGGAAGGTCAAGTGTGCTTAATACAGACCTGAATCTTAAAGGGTAAAGGAATTTTCTTGTTCATATTCACACGTCGTTTTGTTCTTTGCTGTTTTCAAGATCTGAATCCTCCCTATCCCTTGGTAGTGTTTTCCAGTGAAGCTCAGAAAAAAGGGGTCAAATTTAAACCTCTCTGGAGAAACAAAGTGAGTAACAAGACAGCACATCACCAACTATATCCCCAGATAAAGCAGTAATATCAACTGCTATAGATACTATCATGCAATTATAATGCTGTTTAGTAAATTGCCATCACAAACAAGTCCTGCTAACCTCACTCTATGCATTTAATTAAATAGGAGAAACCTAAGCAAGACAATATTCTGTTGTCATTAAAACATCAACATATAATCACATGATTACATTTCAAATTGTTTTGTCCTCTCTTATACAATGGCAGAAGAGATTATTTGTCTAACTCACCATTTATCATTCCCATTTTCCATTTTCTCTAACTAGGACACATACCAACTTATGCTGAGCATGTTGTTTATTTTACAGTTCCACTCACATTGCCAAAATTTTATCCGCTTTTATAGAGTTCAAAGGTATATTTTCTTGGCACTGTGGAAAATGGAACCTAAAAAAGTAACAAAGGCATTTTCTTTGGCACAAAAGGCTCGAGTGTAGAGCAATGATGTGGAAGCCCCCAGGTCCCTGTGCTGTGAAATGACTGGAGCACAGGGAAAGCAGGGAGTGCAGAACCTGCTGCTCCATCCCTTACAAAAACAGCAGTTACCCCCATTTCTGAGCGGCTTCTGAGGAACTCGGGTGCCCTAGTGGTCACCAGTAACGGAGAAAATGTAACTATGACCTGATGCAACTCATGAGTCGGCTCTCAACCTCAGTCTCCCTGCACACCTGGAAGAGGGAACCTTCCTGCCTGCTGCATCCCCACAACCTCTGCTTTACCTTCTAAGTGCAGAGATCTTGCTTTACTCACTCTTTTCTGGCCAGTCTGAGACTATCATTTGTTTCTGGGTTCTCATGGCAGGAAAATATAGTTGGAATACTGATACCCTGGCATGTACCAATTCTTGGCTACAGTGTTGTTTTCTCTTTGGAATCTTGCTTCTGGTCTTTTTTGCTGCTGTGGAAAATTGTTAGAGGAATGGAGAGAAATATGTAAGCAGATGGGAAGAATGTTAAACCACTTAAAGGTTTAAACCTAAAAGGTTTTAAAGGTGAAACAAGTAAGAGGTGGTTCTTTGGGTTTATGTTTTTTTTTGTGTAAAGAAGTGAAGATTGACCAATTTAAAAGGCAATATTAAACATTTTTCTTTTTCAATATGTATATCCAAAACGTGCAAGAATCACAAGTAAAATTAAAATGCAGTCAGGACAAATATGATAAATTGACTGCAACTCCCACTCCCCATCCCCCTGCTGCCCTCAAGAAGGGGAGGAGATTAACAAATTTAGAGTCAAGTTCCCTTCAGGAAGAAGGGAGGGGTGGGGAAGGTGTTTTAAGATTTGGTTTTATTTCTTATTGTCCTACTCTGATCTGATTGTTAATAAATTAATTTAATTTCCTGAGTCAAGTCTGTTTTGCTTGTGACAGTAATTGCTGAGTGATCTCCTTGGGATTGTGTGATCAAAATATTCATAATAGATATATCCACTCTGATATACAGATCTTGGGAAAATAAATTCAGCTATCCCAAAATACTTGTGTTGTCTCTACTCTCATGCTTGTTTCAGAACGAATGCTTTTCTGTATTTGAAACGAAAAGGCAGGCTTAGAAACAAACAGCATCCCTTGGCACACCCTGCCATTGGGGTTTTATTTTTCTTCTTAATTTGGAAAATACAAAGTCTGCTTTTTTACAAGGAGCCATTTGCTGCTGAAACCAGGGCACGAGTTGTAACATGACAATTGCTACTCCTGACAGTAGATTATCTGCATACCACCTCCATAAGGCACATTTATGTTAGGTACTGGCCTCAGTAGCTTAGCACTTGAACCCATATTACACAATATCACGTGCATTTCCAGCAGGCTGAACTCTCACAAGAAACAAGAAGGCATTTTACTTCTATTTTTTTAATATAACATCTCAGCCAGGATGTTTCCACCATTCCCATTAACACAATGCTGCAGAGCAGGGTGGACACCTCGGCAGCCACTGGGCAGAGTCCCAAGTACTCACGGCACATTTAAGCAGCACCAACCTAAGTTTTAGCCACAGAGCTGAAGCAAGGTCTCCTATCCAGGTGGGAGCTTGAGGTGTGTAGGAAGGGAAAAGTCTGTAGGAAATGTCTTTAGTTTTATTCAGAAATCTTTGCTGTAACTTGTCACTGTCTTTTCCTCCCACCCTCAACCGTGACTGAGGTCTTGTGGACAAGAGTTCCTTTACGAGATCCCTGCAGAGATGCCTTCCCCCTGCAACATAATGGCAATAAACACCAATACTGGGAGGAGGGAGGATGCTTAGATGCCCACATCTACATGACACCATGATCCTGGTTCCCATTCTGCCCATCTCCCATAAGGCTGGACAGACACTAGGATTTCGGTCAGACGTTTTTCCCTTAGTTCAAAGAAGGACTTTGTTGTGAGAATTAAAGCTGGGCAGTAAGTGCTCATTATTTTGGCACTTTGCTTCTATAAGGTACTGTTATTACTTTCAGCAGCAGTGTAATGTCAGTCAGAAGTTCCTTGCAGAACTGTTGCATTTCTGGCTGATAAATCTTGTAGAGAAAAATAAGCAGTTATAAGGTTTTTTTCATTAGGTAAAAAGAAGGAAACTACTGTAAGTCTTGCTGCAAGAATAACAGTATGGGGGGGGTTTCACTTAGATTCACTAAAATCTCTTTAGTAAATCTGATTCTATTCTGACTTCCCTGGAACTCCATTGACCACGAGTAAGGGTAAAATTTTTATTTATTATTTTTCTTCAGAGATACAAACATAGGAACATGGTCCTTTTGTTCTATGTGATTTTCTTCTATCCTGCCTGTGTATCAATCTCATGAAAAAAGTGTCTTTGTGGGTAACTTTCTAATGCAGCAACTGCAGTCTTTTGTAATAATTGAGCAGGCACTACTAAAGGCATACCATCACTGAGCAGTCAAGACAGAAAATGGTCATTAAATGCCATAACTACACCATACTAAAATTATTTATGCCACTTAAACCTATCCATGCTTTCAGCTCTTAACCACTGTGAATCCAAACATGAACAGTGAACTGATAAAAGGGACAGAAATACTAATAGTCTTCACAAAAGAACCATTCCATATCTAACTTCTCAGTCCTGAAGTGAAGAAGAAATGAGCCAGGACCAGAGCAACGCAAAATGGCTCTGAGTTCAAGCTTGCCATATTCCTGACCCCTTCAGGCACATGCCCTCTCCTTGTAGAGACTGGGGCCAGAGATGGCCCTGATTTGGGGCTGCCAGGGTGTCCAGTCCTGCCTCTCAGTACACACAGCATTTCTCTGAGCTCTCAAAAATCCTAGCCAAGCTGGAACAAGAGCTTGCAGTGCAGAAAGCAGCGAGTTAGGAAGTGAGAATATAATTAGTTAGGAAGTTTCCTGAGGACAGATGAGTAACTTTTCAATTTGTAAAAGTTTAAGCTTTTGATCTTGTAGAAAAGGGGAGGAAAACAAAATATATCTCTATATTGTAAATGTCTTAAAGGCAAAAGACTGGCTTTTCTGACCTCTGAGCATAAGGATACTCAACTAATAACTTAAAACTTAACTGAATGTGTTACTGTATTAGATCAGTGGAAATACTGATGTGGACTCATTACTGGCTGCAGGCTTGGTTATGTGGTGGCGATGCATGAGAATTCCAGGAAAAAAAAGGCTCCTGGGGTAGGCTGCCTCCTGGTGGTCAGAACCCATCAGTGCAGTTTAAAAAACTTAAAAAGGCAGAAATGGTCAATTATGGACTTCAACTCCCATAATTCCTGGCTAGCAGGAACAGTGATTGTCTCAGAATTCCAATTCAGTAGTACAAATAGTCCTCGACTTACGATGAGTCACTTAGTGGACTGTCCAAAGTCACAACCCACACTCCCAGGGGACTCAGGAATTTGTCATGGAAACTCAAAGCCTTGCGTGAGTTGGAAGATCTAAAATGAGGGATACCTTTGAGACACTGAACTAAAAGCAGAGCTACTCTGGAGCCAGAACAGTTCAGAATGGAGTATGCTTTGCTTGTTGGCCAAGCTGTGACTCTGCCCTGACAGCAGAACACACATTGCTGATCTGGCACTTTATTTTGACACCTTTGTTCTGCAGAATACTGTCAGAGGTTACAGCTGCTATGCTAAAATGCTAAAAAAAAATAATGCATTTGGTTTTATTGGATATCATTATACAAAATAGAGTTTTCTTTTCTCTGCTTGGAACACTTGATCCTTTGACAAAATGCTTAAAGACAGGACTTTTGGAGGCTAATATTTTGTCAGAAAATTTCAACAAGGCATTAAAAATATTGCAGATTAATAATGATATTATGATGGATAGTGCTTAGCGAACTGATGTGAATTTATTTTATGAAGTGTGGCAATGCAGTAAGTTTAAAGCTATCAGAAACATGTGAGAACACCTCTGCACTCTGGCTTTCATCTTGACAGTGAAATGAGCACAACAGGCAAAACCTAATACTTTAGATGGGAAACGATAAAATAAGCACCTTCTTTCTTTTTCCATCCCTAACTTCATTTAGGCTGATTCCAAGTAACACGATTTAATTCGTAAAGACGCCTGCAGCTTTCTCGCCATGAATGAGCTACTAGGAGTTGGCTGTAATACAAGTTTGAAATTAAAACAGCCTATCCCACCTGATGGATTAAGTGGAAGAGTGCACTTTTTCCCTTCTATTAAAAACAAAAAAAACCAACCAAATAAATAAATACATACATCAGAATTAGTCACAGAGCATCTTTCATTTTTTCTCCAGGAATGGTTCCAGATCAGACTGGGGCCCTCTCACATATTCACTTGTTCCTTTACAACCAGGCACTGGGAGCCTGCCCAGTAGCAGAGATTCAGTAGAGTATTTCAAGGAATGTGGGTAAACATTCTTGCATGTTACTGCCTTATTCTTTTGTAGCTGTTTTTAAAGCATCATTTATCAAC
Organism: Actenoides hombroni; assembly: GCA_024336885.1. Lineage (NCBI taxonomy): Eukaryota > Metazoa > Chordata > Aves > Coraciiformes > Alcedinidae > Actenoides > Actenoides hombroni. The sequence goes on from WUAM01005831.1 coordinate 110,873, forward strand.
AGATTTAAATAGTGTAGGAAGATATATGTATTTATAGGTCTTGGATTCTCAGTAAGTAACAAATATACTTTTTTTTTTCCTTGGGAGAGCAAATCTGAATTTTTGGCATATAGGGCTCTGAAGAGCTGGAATGTTCCGTGTTCTTTGTTTTGGATGCTTAAAGGAAATGTAGTTTTTTTTGAGAAGGTGATGTGACCAATCAAAGGTAAAATGCCTGTAATGATCAGTTAAACACAGTCTGCATCTCCACTTTGTTTCTCAAAGCTCAGATGTGTTGAGAAGCATCTCAACATGCCCTAGAGATGTCTGAGAGGCCAGTCAGAGGCAGAATGCTGGCTTAGGGCTTTGTTCTGGTGCAGTGCAGCAGTCCTGTTTTGGTGTCCCATGGTTGTTTTAAAGATGTTGGAAAACCCCACATATCCACCAATAATGTGCTCAAAGGCAATTCAGCTACTAGCTTAAAAACAAAACTCACAAATGATCCCTCCCAGGTTGCATGAGGCAAACCTCAGGCAGCCTCTTCTAAGCTTCCAACTCTATATTGAATCATGTGGTCACTTATCTCATTTTGAATTCTCACCCCTGGCTGGAGAGTCAGTTGCCAAGATACTCCCTGTTTTCAGAAGCCTCTTTAGGATTTGCTTCTGGGAATTCTGAACTAGATCTTTGTGTCAGAAGTGACATTTATCCCAAAATAAAGGTATAATGAATGCATCCTTTACCTTGCTCCAACTTCAGCCTTGACATCTGTCCACATTTTTGTCTTAAAATATCACCTTTATAGTCATTCTGTAGCTGCTCAGTGAGGAAACTGTATCTCGTGGAGTGGTTGGAGGAATGGCAACTATATGATATTCACTCTACTCTGAATGAAAAAATTGCACCCCAAACTCACATGCATTTTGGGTGTTTTATCCCTCTCTGGATCAGAGGCATCATGTTCAACCAGCTCTCAGTCTGGAATGTCAGAGAATGATCCAGTAGTTACTTAGCTCATACTTGCTTATTGATTTTTTAAGTATTATTATTATTATTTTTAGGAGCCAGGTGTATCAGGGGTGCTGTGGGACTCTGTAAATTTACTGATGTCAAAAGGACAGCATGATTATTTTTTCTTCTTTTATTCTCTGGAAAGATACATGTAAGTAAATGTTTCACACTAGTTTTTGATTTTGCATATATCCTTTTAGTCTCTAAGCACTTTAACTGGCATAAAATCTACTTACACTTCAATCTTTATAGTGTATGCATGTTTAGTTCTCAAATTCTGTATCAAGAAGATCCGTTTCATGGGAATGGTTGGAAAGACCTGACATGTATAGAGATCATAGCATAATGTGCCTCTAGACAATGCTTAGATTTCTTGGTTTGCCTGAATGTTTATATAAAGAGATGAATCAACATGTGCAGATGCATGTTGCTGGTATGATCCTCAACTGAAGAACTTCTTGATTTTGTGGTGGAAACTGCAACAAGTTTTAATACAAATGTGCAAGTTAGACTTGAGTACTGTCTATTGACGTTTCTAAATGACAAGCTATTGTAGCGTGAAAAACATAAGAGTCTCAATAGTTAACCTTGACAGTGCATTTTACCTGTAGTTTTGAGGCTAGGTTTCTGCTTCATTCCATGATACCTCCTGAGATTAATACGTAGGGTCTGATAGTGCTAAAACCAAGAAATGTATTAACTGTACAGATCCAATGAAGACCTGGACCAAGGTCTATTCAAAATCACAGAATTCTTTAGGTTGGAAGAGATTTTTTAGGATTATAAAGTCCAACTGTTCCCCCAGTACTGCCAGGGCACCACTGACCCATGTCCCTCTGCACCACATCTCCATGGCTTGGAAACTCTTTCCTGCTCATTCTTTCATGTGCTGAAAGTTATTTTGATAATAAGAAATCCAGTGAAAATAAGCAGGCCAGTAGCAGCTGCTCCAGAAACACCAATGATACTGTGGATACCCTCCAAATTTCCCCAGTGTTCCAATGTTACTGGAAAGTGACAGGAACTTAAATAAAGCATGTGAAATATGACATAAGGATAAATAATTATCATGGTGTAGAGACTTCTGTACTGGAATCATTTTTTGCTCCAGTGACTTTTTTTTTTCCACTGATTTATGCAAGGAGGACATGGATCTCAAATAGATACCAGTCTTATTTCATATATATATATTTCTTTTGAGATATCCATATCCTATCTCCTCTTTTTCCCATTTTGCTGTACTAGGGCTATCTTTTTTTAGATTTCAAAAGGCTTGATTATGGTGTTTTCTGCAGCTATGCTGATATCCCCAGAATTTTACCAATAAGTTCAATTCGTATGCTTTCCATCTTTCTTCTTGATGACCAGACCTCTTTGTAGCCTCCAGCCTGTTGCCATTTGCCTTGTCATTAACCCTCCTGTTGTGTTTTTAGGGCAGTAGAATTGACCTCCCCACCACTGAGGATGGTCTCCCCCAGTGCTTGGAGGAGCAGAGAAGCTGCTCAACCACGAACAGAGTTCCCCCCCAAACCATGGCCCTCAAATCCACATCCCAACCACCCTGAAACACCCCCAGGGCTGGGGACTCAACTCCTGTTTATTGATGGAAGTTGTTAACCCTAAAAGCTCCTGGGAGCAGCTAGTTCACTGTGGGGAAAACGCTGGAATTAGAATTAAGGGTTAATAAAACGTAACAAATCGAATTTTTTACGGCTTTAGCTGACCATTATTTTTCAAGTTCTGTTACAAATGATTTAACATAGAACGGTAATGCAAACTGTTGCAAAAATAAATCTGCATGTTAAGTCTCACTTTTGTATTGATTGAGACAGAGTCGGTTATCATAGCTACTCCTCAGTGACCTCCTGACACATTTACTTGGCTAGCAAACAGAAACTGTCAGAGTGTCAAGTGCTGGTCCCTCTTCTGGTTGTTATTCCCAGCACCCTTTCTCCCAGCAGCTCTGAGGAACCTTCTGCATCCTTTGCATGCTGTGACACCCCTGTGCATCTCCACAGCCACCACTGCAGGAACACCCCCCTGCAACTCTGCTTTGGCAGCTCCACTGCCCAGCCCCACAAAACATGACTATTCCTATTCATATTTTTTCATACTCTTCAGGAAATATGTATACAGATTGAAATATGACTTCCCTCTTTAAAAGCTGTGTTCATGATATATGAGTGTATGGTAAGATTACTGTGTAATCTGTAGGTGATAAATACAATCCTCCTAGTTGTACTTTTCTATCTATTTTGTATCAAAACACTTTACACAGAAGTCAGATTATGGGTCTGTAGTTCCAATGATATTCCTAGGAGACCCTAATTGGAAAGTTAATTCTGGAATAATTAGCATGCATGTGGAAACTATCAGCAGTTCCTGTGTGGGCTGCTTAGAAAGAAGAATCTTAAACTAAGATTTCAGATTTTTATATTTCACAATAAAAAAAAACCAACACAACCAACCAAACAAAACCAACCACACAAACAAAAAACAAACTAGATTGTTTTTTCTGTTTTATCTCATCTAATACAAAATTACACCCTTTTAGCTTCACCACCTTAGGCTGTTCTGTATTGCATTTTTGATATTTAGCACTTAATAGACTCACTGCGCTTGAGGGAGAGGGGAATGGGGGACCAAAAAAAATCAACAGAAAACAAACAGCCCAAAAAACAAACCACCCTAAACATTAAAATGTTTGGGTTGTTTTTTGTTTGTTTTTTTTTCTTTTTCCAGCCATGTTTTATAGCCTAAGAATGTAGTGGTCTGAACTTAGTTTTATTTTTCACAGTATGTTTGTTTTCTTGTTTTGCAGGACATTCAATACAAATGCTGCAGCTCTTCACCTAAATTCTGAGAGTTTGGCTCCCTGATGACTCAGAGAACTCCCCTCCCTTCCCCATGTTTGCACACTGATGACAAGCACTGGTATGTTTCTAAAAGCAAAACTATCCAAAAACCCAGAACACTGGCAATTCCTGGGAAAAGCTCTTGGGCTCCTCTCCCCAGCAGCTGCATGAGCCTTTATTCAGCATAAATACTAGTACTGTTCAATTTGCCTGGTATTCTTTATGACAAAACAGTCATAGTTTTCAACAGTATTCTTTATAACATAAATGGATCATAGCAGATGACATGTTTTGCAAGCACATGCTTTATTGGTTCCTACAGATATCATGAGGAATTCACAGAGCAGGGTAGTGGTTTACTCCCAGCTCTCTGCACAGCATCCTTTCTCTGTCACGATACCTGGCATCAAATTTGCTTTGAGACAGTTCTTAAAGAGGAATGCAAAAGCACCCCCAGAGAATATTCAAAAACTATTTCTTGCTGGCAAGGGGCTCAGCAGAGCACTCCTGATCAGGATTCGATGGAAGCTTACCTTCCAAATGACTTCCCAATGGCAGACGGCCGGGCCTCATAGTAGTACTGCTTGTATTCATCCATCCACACCTCTGCTGTGCGCTTGGTGTTCCTGCACGGGGACGAGGAGATGCTTTGCTGAGCCCTGGTGGAGAACCTGTCCTCCCAGCAAGCAGGCACTGAATTTAATTTTTTTTAAGAACCATTTGTTGCTTATTCCTGACCAGCATTAGAAATGTATTTTCTAATTCTAATGTATTCTAAAATACATTAGAAAGATATTTTCAGGCCATCTGAGGTGTGTCAGACATCTTACTGAGTTCTTATGCTCCAGTTCTCAAACTGCAGTGGACCACAGTCATTTCCACCTTCCAACAACACTGGTCTGTCTATAAGCAAAGCAAATGTAAATGAAAAAAGCATTTATTTCATAACTATTTATTTAAAGAGTGACATTTTTAAGGAACAATGGTTCCTTAAAGGTGTTGGAAAAACTGTCTATTCTCCATGTTTCAAGATCAATGCTTAGTAAGTGTTTGAAGATGAATCAATAAAATAAAGACTCAATGAAACTGTCCATTAATAATAATTTGTAATGAGATTATAATCTATGGTTTCTCAAAGTCTAGAGACATAAATATACACTGAACATACAGAATTTAGTGCATTATTCTTTTCCTTCTTGTGGAGGTGTTCATAACGAGGGGGTTAAGCCTTTCTGACCTTGGAGACACCTCTGACATAGAGGGACTGTAATTACAGAATCACAAAATAATAATAGTCAGAAAGGACCTCTCAGATCATAGAGTCCAACCTAAAAAAAACCCAAACAAACCAGAAAACCAAACAAAAACAAAAAACCAAAACACCACACCAAACACAGCCCCCTATATTCCTGTTCTTAGAGCATGCTTGAGAGAGTCTCTCTTGTTCCACTGAGCAGGAAAACTTGCTGCTCTTTTTAATATTTTTTTTTTTCTTTCAGTCTCAGCTCAGTTTGGTCTGTTCGTGCTCTAACTTGAAGCTTTCAGCCAGGCCTTGACTGCCTCCTGTACTGAAAAAAGTGCTGTGCATCACTTATCTGTGTTTACAATATGGCTTGTTTTACATGTCCATTATAACCATAAACCAGTAGTTAATAATAGCTAACAGTTATACTAGAGCTACCAGGAGGTAGTAAAAACACATGTGTTTGAACTCCTACCTCGGCCTGCTTGTTGAAGGTCTGGGTGATCTCTGCTTACTTAGGAGTCAAAGCCATGTGCACAACCCCAGGTGAAGAGTAAATTGAGTATTTCTAAGAAAAAAAATCATCAGTCAACCCATAGCAGAGCATATGCTTTATTTTATAAAATTTTGTTTTCTTACCAAACTTATTACTCATTCAACATCTTTCTCTTTGGGCCAGTCTTTCAAGTTTTATTTGACTTCAGATATTTTGGTGGGGTGTTGTTTTGGTTTTTTTTTTTGTGTGTGCTAAAGAAAGTCTTGCTCAGAATGAACAAACAGAAGTGCTGAAAGTTTACACCCATATCCCTGCTAAAAAATGGATCCAGGCCTGTTGAGAAATGGACATTCTGAGTGAGTGCTCAGTAAAATAGCAGATGGCTCTGTGTAATTTGGAGAAAGCCACTAATCCAGCCATATGAGTAAGCTGAAGCAGCTACTGTTTGCATATTTTCATGAGCCGTACTATAGGGCTATATTTAGACTAAGCTCAGCTTAGCTTAAAACCTTAGTCAGTTTTTCCTTTGTTTTCCTTTTTTTCCCATCTTTTATCAGAGAACACATCACCTTTACCCGAGCTGTCATCTTATATTTTGAATATTTTTTCCTAATTCTTCACTTCTAAATTATTTCTGATTTGCTGTCTCCTCTCTCTCTTTATTTGCAGACAGGACAGCTGACCCTGAACTGCTCAACAAGATATTCCATCCTATCTACACTATATTCAGTATAAAGCTGAGAGATCGTGAGGGTTGTCTCTTTTTCCATGGTCAGTATCAGAGGAGGGCTCTTTCCATTCTGCCTTCAATCCCAATCTGTGTGTTTCAGAATCCAGCTTCTGAATGTGGTTCCCATCTGCTGCTGACAAGTAGGACTTCACCCACTGCCTGCTCCACAGTATCAATGGGGGCTGCGGGCATGGGAGACAAAGAGTCCATTCACACTTTTAAAAGCCACTCTGTGTGTGGACATCAGGCAGCGGTCGGATGCTGCAGAAGACATAAAATCGGCATAATTCATCTTGTCAGCAGAGTAATGCTATGTCATTGACAAAACCACTATATACACACCCAGCTGGTAATATGATTATGCCCTGAGGCGAAACAGATTGATAGTCTTGGTGCTTTTACTGTGCTATAACAACAGAAGCAAGGAAATTCTGAGTTAGGACTAGAAGAGCCTTTCTAGTTCAAACCTTTTTGTGCAGGCTCTGACTGTCCCACCCACTTCCGTTTTCCATTGCTTGTGGGAATAAACACTCCAGGGAAAGTCAGTGGAAAGGAAACTTTATAAAAAGCAAGCCAAATTTACAACAACAACAAATAGCTCAGATGCTTGTATGTTTTTATTTAACCATCTTTAATTAGCAAATGAATAGTCTTTACAGGAAGGTTTAGAGAGTGAAAAAATAAATTCTCAAAGATGGCCATTCAAATGTTTGCTTATTCACACCAGAATCAGCATATGAGGGCATGATGAATTTCATAGAGCTTAAAACACCCCCAAAATATCACAGTAGTTCAGGAATTATCACTGTAAGAAAAAGATCATCTGATGATCTGATGCAGGGTGGCAATTCACATGATACATTTTGAGAAGTCTTCTAAGAAACAGTCATGTCAAATTGTTGTTTCATGTGAAAGAGTTTGGTTAAAAAATATATAAATTCTCCCCTTGTCATCCCTGGCCTCTTGACCTTGTTCCCCTGGTGCTCTTGCAGGAAGGAAGGGAAACAGGTATTTCTTGGAATAGGATGTCCATTCAAAGTAATACAAAGACCTTCTTTGTAATTTTAATTACTAATATCTCAGATTGTATTTTAAAGGTTCTTGATGCTGCTACTGTTTTGACTCTTTCAGCCCTATGCTAAGCACTGAGCAGTTTGGGCTGAAATTCTCCTAATTTGAAGCTCTTGTATCCCAAGCAGGATGTGTCTTTTATACTGTGGATCTGATCTGTCCTGTGATATGATGCTAATGCTATTGTCCTGTTTCCATCCAACCTTTAATGGCCACTAATGGACAAAATTCCTGAGGCAAATAACTTACTATGCCAGTTTTCTAGAAGCAGTATCATGTCATTTTCCCTGTTGTGTCTTAAAGAAATGAATGTCTGTCATTCATGGCTACCTTTGGAAACTTTATAGTCAGGCTTATATTTTATTAGACAGTGTCTGACAAGATTCAGGCACCTTTGTACTGTGCAGTAAAATAAAATTTAAGAAGATACAGTCAAGGCTCTGAATTTGTTATAATGCTTTTCCAATCAATGATGAATAATTCATCCACCATTTTATGAGCCAAAAGTTTGCATCAGTTCATCTCAATAATTAGTAATGTATTGACAAGGTTGTTATTGGCCTTGTCAGTGAGGCGCTGAATAAATTCCCTCTTGGTAGGCACTGGAACTGGTATCCAGAGAAAGACAGCTTATCATCTCAGCTTTTCACATCTTTCAAATCTGCACCATGTGTTGCAGATTAACAGTTAGCTTTTTGCTTTTTACAGCTTCCCAAAAATAAAGTGTGCACACAAAACGCAGAACGGCGGCTGCCTGGGACTCTGCACTGTAAGGAAATGAATTCCATTTTGAATTCCATTCCACATTTTTAGTTGCAGTGGTGACTTCCACAAAGCTCTGGTGATTGCAGTGTCTTCAGATTGGAACAGGTCTCTTGTTCAAACTCCTGACCAGGTTTAGCAGAGCATAAGTGGCCCAACTGATTTCCAAACAACACATCACTGAATCATGGAATGGTTTGGGTTGGAGGGGGCCTTAAAGATCATCTAGTTCCAACCCCCTGCCATGGGCAGGGACACCATTAGATGAGGTTGCTCAAAGTCCCATCCAACCTGAATTGCACAGTTTTGAAGGGTTTCCTTCATTCCTTTGCACACACAAGGAGTTGGGAAAGTTGATGGAATTGTCAGAGCTCTAATCTGAAATATTCTGTTTGCAACTGAAGTCATCTTTCATCCTGTTTTTTTCAGACTGTGGTTTACAAACAATACAGTGCTAACATTCAGCTGCAGATCTAGTCTGGGTTCCCCATTCCATTTCCAGATGTAGTACATGAACAGTATTTCTGTCCAGAGTCTGAACTTGATGATGCATCAAATGGCACCATCATGAATATTTGATGACTTAATATAGACTTAAAATGTGATCTTTGATTTATGTAAAATGCATATAAAGTGAGTAAAATGAGGTGTTGAACTTACTGCTAAAGTCTTATCTGATAGCTATGCATCCTTTCTGTGCCTGCTTTTCTCAACTCAGAAGTTCTCTGCAGGAAGATTTTAGTGGAATTTTCAGGTACAGATCTGACCATCATCCATTCTGCAGTGCGCTGCCCTATCGATGCCCCATAGGTGCCCCATGGCTGCCCCAGTGCTGCCTCATTGCTGCCCTACAGCTGCCTTATGGCTTCCCCATGGCTGCCCCATGGCTGCCCCATTGCTGCCCTAGAGCTGCCCTATGGCTGCCCCATAGCTGCCCCATTGCTGCCCCATTGCTGCCCTAGAGCTGCCCTATGGCTGCCCCACCGCCGGCCTTGAGTTTGGCTCCCTGTCCTCTCCCTGCCCCCCCTCGCTTTTCTTTTTTAAACTAAGAATATCTTTGTTATATTATTTACGAAGCTTAACAACTCCTGGTCGTAAAAGTTTAGTTTTGCTGATAGGAGAAAAAATGACTATGCAGCAATTACTGGAGTTGCAGGTAATGAAGTGGTAACGTGGTAGTAATGAAGTGTCACTTGTTTTGTATGACCTACAAAAATGGCATTGAAATGTTAAATAACAGTTAAAACTGCTAAAGAACAAGTAGGAACAAGTGTTTAAGGGAGTTAAACAGAATGTTAAAAAGCAACTGTGGTACATGTATTTCAGTCTCCAGAAACCAGACTGTGACAAATGAGAATGATGGTGGGGATATGGGCACAGGGTTCCTAGGGACACTATATGACGAGGACCCATCTGCTCCCGTGGAATAGTTTGCTCCATGTACACTGGTTTGTGAGCTCTGCAGAGAAAACCAGCTCCAAGCCAAATCGGCTTGGGAAATAGGTCAGCGTATTTCCGCTGCAGAACAATATTCATAATCCTGACTTGTCCTTCTCTCAGAAACCCACCAAATCTCTCAGCTAGTCTCTCAGCTTGTCCTTGCAGCAAAAAATTGATGCATTTAGGAAGGATTAACATGCCCAAGGGATTACCTGTTTTGTTGTTTTGTTTGTTTTGATTGTTTAGTTGTGTTTTGGTTTTGTTTTTGCTTTTGCGGGGGGTATGTCTTGGGGTTTTTTTTGTGTTTGTTTGTTTCCAAATCCTGAGAAACAAATGCTTTCTTGGGAAGAGGAAGAAAAGATCCACATATTTAAACTGAAAAATATTCAAGCACAATTACTCTTTAAAACATGCACTTATTTCTGCAAGCAGTGCCTTATCTTGTGTACTACATCAAGCAATGCAATTCAGTGATGTATCAAATGCAGCTTAGCTATAACTTCTAAAAATGCACTGGAGATTAAAAAAAAAGCAAAAAAAGAGATATATATAGTGAAAATAATCTTGAGAAACTACTATTAGCAAATATACCCCTTCTCTTAAATGGTGCCTGAGGTCTGTTCTGAGTGACTCCTGTGTAAAGTGTACACAATGAAGGAAAAAGATAGTGAGGAGGGTGATGAGAATACAGATTAGTTCCTAGTGCTGATAGAAACTTCATTGGCCATCCTTTTCTGTACAGAATTTAATTCAACAGGGTCCTGGTCTTTGTTTGAAACCAACATATATTATGATGAACCAAGAAATAGTTCAGAGCTTGCAGAACTCAATGTTAATGGCAAGAGCACAAAGAAGAGATGGGAGAGAGACTGGGTCACAGAGGTTCAGTGGTACAGTCTATTTCCAGGGCTGCAGTACTGTGTGGGAACCCTGACTCAGCAGTGGGAAGCAAGTTGCACGGTCACATCTCACTAAAGCTTACAGGTTACTCTGTGGTTTCTTTCACACAAAGTTCATGGGAATATTTTGTTCAGTTTCATGACACAAGTTTTTGGTGTCAAGTGTAGGGGGACAAACTCTTTTCGGTGGTGCACAATAATAAGATAAGGAACAAGCTTGAACATAGAAGATTTCACCTCAAGATGAGGAGAAACTTCTTTACAGTGAAGGTGATGGAACACTGGAACAGGCTGCCCAGGGAGGTTGTGGAGTCTCCTCTGGAGACTTTCCAAACCCGTCTGGATGCATTCGTTTGCGACCTGCTCCAGATTCTATGGTCCTGCTCTGGCAGGGGGTTTCTCACACCCCTGGAATGCCTTATTTGCTTTTTTGTCTCAAAAAATTTCTGATTCTTAAATCCCAAATCATCAATTTGAGCTCTGGTTGTTACAAGTCCCATTACCAAGATCAAGAAGAAGATACCAGTCTTTCAATGAGTTAAACCCTCTGCAGACAACACTTGTTTTTTCCTACCTTCAGTCCCAAGCCCCTGCTTAGGATTGGCTCACTTTTCACCAAAACTAGGAATACTCTGGGTGTTCTATCTTGCACTTCTCTTGCAATCTACACATGTGGAGTGCTTCAGTAATGCAAGAGAAAATAAACAGAGAAAGAAAGACTAAGGAAAAGTAGATTAAGACCTTCTGCAGTGGCAGGAATCCAAAAGAGTCAACAGTTCTTATTTGTACAAGGGCCATTGTTAAAATAAAATGCAGTTTCATTGTTGAGATGATTGTGAAGTGCTCTACTTCGACGTGCAAGAGAGTAGCTGTTTTTTCATCTATCCTTTGTCTGAAGGGGGTGCAACTTAGCCATATTGGCTCAATTCGTAGCTCCAGTTGTGGAGAATGACATACTCATATTGAGTCGAGTTGTTACTCTGACAGCGCTCTTTCCAACATGGGTACATGGATATATTTGTGCACCTGCAAGTAGTTATGAGTCCATACAACTTTACACACACGGATGACAGCACTCAGCTATCTTTCACAACCAACTGAAAGGCAAGGTGTTTTGACCTTAATTTTGTCCTCATTAACACTGGGGTCATCTACGCTGCTGAACAAGGAAGCAGCTTCCTCCAGCAGCCTTTCCAGCAGGACTGACTGATTGATTACATCATTCCTTATAACCTGAGCAACGATCAGCTGGCACTCCTTTTCATTTAAGCTGTCCGGCAACGAAATGTCAGGTTTCAAGGTCTCCCTCATGTTGTGAATCCAGATATAAAACTCATCTTGGGCTCTCAGGTACTCAGTCCAGTGCAGGCACATCTTCCACATGTTGTAAATACTATTGGCTTAATTTTTATTTTTTTTCCCCAGATGGAAGATGTTTTGTGTTTTAACTGTTTTCCATGTGCAAGGAGCTTTGGTTTCATGAGGCGGAGAAGCATTCATGCGAAATATTTGCGTAACGTTTGAGATACCAAAGTTGGTTTGGTGTGTGTTAGAAAGGTCCCTCTGCTCCCTCTGCCTCCTGCAGAGCTGAAGCGGGTTTGTTGGTGGGCTTTGGGGGCCCCAATTCCAAAAGTACCAACTTCTCAGTGAGCAGCAATAGGTGCAAACTGAGTTCAGCTTCGATGTGCAAGGCCAAGAGGCTCAGGGCACGGCCAAGCCACTGCTGTCATCAGCCAGCAGTCCAGAAGCTGGAGGTGCTTTCATTCCCTCCTAGGCTGCTGGAGCAGTGGTGTGCACACCTGCCTGGGCCTCCTTCCACCTGCCTGGGCCTCCTTCCACCTGCCTGGGCCTCCTTCCACCTGGCTGCCTTGCTCTCCCCTCCATAAGCTGTAGAAAACACCACTCCCTTTAGTGCTGTCACAAAGGGAAAGAGAGCTAATTATGAATAACTGGGAAAAAAAGTCACATTTGAGCTGATATCAAGATTTAGCTTAGCATCTTAGATTATGCAGTTGATGTGAACTCTCTGAGCATTATTCAGCTCAAAAATTCTGCACAGCTTCTTTCAGAATGCACAGGTTGAAAAGACAGTATTTGACTGAGATTATTAAATGTAACCTACTTGCACAATTAACTCATACTGTGATATATAATATACTTTATTGAGGGAGAATGTGCACACAAGTCTTCCAGAAATGAAAGCAATTTTAGTCCTTACTCTTCTGTAAAGAAGAGAAAACCAGACATTCACTTGGTTTACTTAACAAAGTTTTTCTTGCATTTACATTCTTTCCATAACTTGGAACTCCAGTTAACTTTTTCTGTGAGTCATTTCAGATTTTCCAGGGATTGAATTCTGGGTAAAATTAGTATAAGAGCTAACTGCAAAATGACTGGTTACTTTAGAATGTGATGCTGCAGGTGCCAACGTGTAAGCTGCAGAAAATTCAGCAGGGTGGGCACTCATTTCAGGGTATTTTTTGTTCCTCACTGTTTTGGAACATCCTGAATTCTTGTACAAACAGCAAAGTCAGCATCCAAATGCAAACAGGGCAAGACAATGCATTTTGAGATGACAAAAAGCAAGTCAGCCCTTTTCTTGTTAAAAAGCAGGAAGACTGGAATGACATCTTGACCCCTTCTCTGAGAAACCAAGATGTAGAAAATGCCTCTGAAACTCTACAAAGGAGAACAGGGGCTTCTTTTGTGATTTCATACTCAAGTTTCATCAAATACATATAAGTAGGGGTGTTAAACCTGGAGTCTTGGCCCAACTCCAGCACAGGTAATTAGAATTCTGCCAACCTAAAATTCTCCCTCACTGTCAATTAAAAGTGTCTTTAAGAACTTCAAAGCATGTCAGTATTTTAAAGCAAATCCAGTCTATACCCACAAACACAAATTCCCACCATACTGCCATAGCTATTGTGTTGATACTCCATAGCAGACTAAGTTGGTCTCTGGGGATCAATGCTGTGAGTCCTTATTTCTGATCTTTTTTATTTTGCATGTGTGCTTGTTAGTTTTTCCTTCAATATTCCTTTCATTAGATGTGGATTTGTTCCTCTAAATGAAGAGCTGTGGCGGGTAAAATCCTAGCGTGTATTAGAAAAGGAATCTATTCGCGGGATCGGACAATTCTATTACCGCTCTACCAAACACTGGTACGGCCGCATCTGGAGTATGCAGTGCAGTTTTGGTCACCAATAAACAGAGCAGAGGTCTTGGAGCTGGAAAGGGTCCAGCGAAGAGCGACCAAGCTGATGGGGGGGATGCAGAACCTAACCTATGAGGAGAGACTAAGGAGATTAAATATGTTTACATTGTGACATCATTCTTACTGGGTCCTACATTTGGGTAACAACAACCCTGCAATGATACAGGAAGGAAAAGGTCCTGAGGGTGTTGATTGACAGCTGTCTGAACATGAGCCAACATCATGCCTATGTGGTCCAGAAGGCCAGTAGCATTCTGGATTGTATCAGAAATAGAACTATGACCTTACAAGGCCTCCCTCTACTGGTGACATTGCATCACAAATACTGTGTTCAATGTTCTGTCCCTCACTACCAGCAAGGGAGGCATAATGCAGGGAACAGAGTACTACCACTCCTGGGACACACAGAAAAGGCAACAACAGCAGCGCATTTTCAGCCAAGCCCTGGGGAAACTAGCAGTGAGTTGCTCTTCCCCTGAAGACCTGCACAGTAAAGACAATGAATCCCAGTTGCAGCCAAATTTTAATTTTCAGGACTGAGCTCAGTAAATCAGAGTTGAAGAGAGGGACTTACCCTTTCCTTGCTGTTGGAAAAGTCTTCAGCCTATGGGCACACATTCTATTAGCATTACCCATTCATATGGAATCACTGTGTGGTGCTGGAGCTGAAACAGAAACACCAAGATTGGTTTGAATGAAATATGAGTGGGAATTGTTTATGTGAAAGCACGAGTAGCAGCACATGTTGAAGGAACAGCATGAATTGATAACCAAGGGTGTAATTAACAGCAATTAAACTAGTAAACGCTGAGGAATGTGCTGCTTACATCAAGACCAGGAGGATTAAGCTCAGCTGGATCAAATGTGATATTAACTAAAGAATCACAAAAATACTTGTTTAAGCACAGGCAGCTGTAAGATACAAGACTGAGCACAATCAAGACAGAAGCAATTTCCCTCAGAAAATGGGAGCGATTGACAATGGGAGCTTTTTGTAGTTTAAAATAACTTCTCTGTATGGACACATATTCATAGCATATTTAAAATATGCTTTTTAAAAAAAATTCAACATATTTTAAATGCTTTAGCAGGGTGTTGCGCTGGCACGTAGACCTCAGGTGCTGTGGACCCTTTGGTTGTTTGCTTCCACCTTGACAATCCAGACATCACCCATATCCTCTGTGCCAGGAAATAAAACAGCAAAAGTAAATCAGATTCTGCAAAAGCTTCAATAATGGGTGATCCTGCTTGTGCTCTGGCAGCCTGCCTGCTGAAGCTCTGACCTTATACAACACGGAGGCTGCATCATGGATCCCTCCACCTACACATCAAGTCTGCACACCAGCCAGCTTTAGGCTCCAGCTTCAGATACCAAAGTGTCTGATTTATTGTCACTGGCAGGGGAGTGTTTTTGTCTCTTTCCTGGGGGTGATTCTAAGCCACTTTTATTCATTTGGATTTATGTTTGAAACCGGTTGGCAGCAGGGTCAGCACGAGAGCAGCTAAGTCACCAAATACAATCCATGATGTACTCAGCAAGGGCATCTCTATGCAAACATGCACATACATCTATTAAGAAGGGAGCATCAAGACCCTTTTTTTTGGCAAAAGATAGGAGATGTATTCTGGAGGAAAAGATTAAATTGATGGAATCTGGAAGGAGGATTAGCTATGAAAGAGAATACGTCCAATCAGGAAGTATTTTTCTCTGTGGTGGATGCAACCTGAGACAGAATAATTGCAGACAAAATCTCTAAGCAGGTAGCCTTAGGAATCTTTACAACAAATTAGCCAGCACAGTGGAGAATGAAACACCTTACTGGGATCTCATTTCACAACTTTCTCTCTTCCCTGAAGATTTAATTTTCAGTGATGTGGCACAAAAGGAAAAGCTAGGAAACAATGTGGACCTCCTGCAGCTGTAGCACTTCTATGGACCAAAGCAAATAAAAGGCTGCTGTCACATCATTATACCATGACAGCTTTGCAGTGGTTTCACTAGTTCCCTTTGGACATCTGAGCGATTTGGGCTCCAGGCACTAAAAAAAAAATAAATTTTCTTAAGTTTTACCTTATGATTTTTTTTACTGTTGTAATTATTATCTGCCTGGTGGGTTTCTTCTCACAATAAATGTTATCCCAAATCTGCTTTTTGCTTAGTTGTGACTCAGAGGTTTCTATGCCATTTAGGTTTCCAAATGATTTTTCTGCTATGTTGATAAATTCCTTACAAATAATAATATATTTTCATTTCTTTGCAAATCCCAGATAAGCAGGATTTTTTTGACCAAACAAGCATCTCAAGATGAAAAAGGAATCAGAGGACCTGATTTTGAGAAACTGGGCAATCTCTAGAACCTTCTCTTCCATGTTTTAGGTTTAACCTACTGAGCAGCTAGCTGGCTTCAGCTTCAAAGACTGAAGCACTAAAATAAGCAATTTCACCTCGTTCCCAAAAGCTGCTTTTTCTAACCAATATTCTTATCCAGTGGTGAAAATGGGGACGTTGTCTTTCTTCCTGAAGGAACAAGGGGTGTAAGTTTTTTTCTTTTTGTTTCATTCAAGTCCTGTATGCAGGTGGTGTAGAAGTCAGCACCTCGTCTGGGGCAGCCTGGGTGCCCAACCATGTCCATAAAACACACTCAGCTGCCTACAAAGAGAAAGCAGCCGTTGTGCCCTTCAGTGCATGCAGAGGCCCCAGGTCCCCAAGGGGAAATCCGGGGCCAGAGCAGCTGGAGAAGACTGCCACACTTCTTAGATCACTTCACATCACTCAGCATATTCAGGACCTATATCAATGACAAGAGAAATTATATCACTGGCTCTGAACAACTCAGATTGTTTTTGGGCTGTTGCTGTGGTTCAGTAGCATATTGGCAGAGATGGTACTAGACCCTCCAGAATGGTTGGGGTGTTTCAGGAACAACTACCTTCTCAGAGACTAGAGTCTGTACTAATTCAGAATCTTAATTAAAACATATTCATCACTGAATTATGGGGCTTACATCACTGTATCTCATGGTAGCATCACTAGACTTCATTCAGACAGGATTTCCAATTTTGGAAGTAATGACATCTTTCAAACCCAACCAGTGCCTTTAAGGTGTGGGTTTGTTTTGCTTTTAACTTCACGGGCGATACACATCAGCACCAACTGCACAGACTCTATGTTACATAGAGGCGTTTTGGTAGAGGTCAGGTGAGGAAAATCTGATTTAAAAGATTTAAAATCACAACCCAGCAGTTACAAAAGCAAGACAGGTGTGAAAAAAGGAAGCGGTTGCTAAAAACTGATGTGCTAAATCTGTGTCCTTTGATAGAGATTAACTCACTCCCTGACCTCTTATTTGCACTTGCTCACATTCACTTCTCTACTATGACTTCTTGCTGTAAAGACCCTGCACCCTTGGTCCTGATGATCACTGGAAAGCAATCTCCTCCCTGGCTCAAGGCAGGCCACCAGAAGAAGCAGGTGGCAGTTGTGAGCAGAGGATGAGAGGAACCCAGAAAAGAAAGCTGTTTGGATTTTAAACATACTGATTATTGATTTGGTGGAAAATGTGTTTGCACATCATCATTCTCACTCACTATCAGTTTTGTTGGGAATTTTTTTTGTGTCAGGTACAAAATCATGTTACTAGTCTTGCACTAAAAATAGCTGAATTGGTTTCCTTTCACATGGACAAGTAGAAAAAAAGCCCATGCTACTAATAAAGCCAATGGACTCAAGCAGAGTCTGATATTTGCTCTTAATTATTCATGGAACTCACAACTTGTGAGGTTAAATTAGAAAAAAACCTTATGTAAAGTAGTGACTGATCATTTTGTGAAGTAGTACCAACAAATATTGTAGTGCATAAACATATAAACAAAATATTGTCATGACATGAGGATAATAATAATTCTTCATTTAATACTGGCTTATTATAGTAAGAGCTAGAAAATACACATGGTAAAGCTATGCCAACATACCTAATAGAAAATCCATTGTTAGCAGTGCAGCATGTACTGCTGATGAGGGGTCTCTGGGGCAAGACTTAAGATGAGCACCTGAGGTCACTTGGTTTTCTCAGCTTCAAGAAGAAAAAGCTGAAGGGTGACTGCATTGAAGTCTACAACTTCCTCAAGGTGGCTGATGGCGGGGGAGGCGCTGGTCTCCTTGGGTGACTACACAGGACATGGGGAAATGGACTGAAACTGCATCACAGGAAATTCGGATTAGCCTTGAAAAAAAAGTTCTTCTCTGAGAGTACAGTCTCAAGGCAGCTATTTTACCTGTAAAATTCCAACCAGAAAGGTGAGGGTGCTGGCAATCAGCACTCTCTGAGCATCTCTGGACTCAGTGTCCACCAGTGTCCCAGTGCCATTAGGCCCTGTAGCATTACTGCCATCTATGAGGAAATGATCATCGGGGGCCATGCTCAACACAACAGATCCCACCATCAAACTGACTACAGGGAATGGTCCTGCAATGACAAAGAGAAACACTTCAGTTTGATATACTGGTGTCAGATTATCAAAATGTTCTGTGTTGACTGGATACAGGTTGGCAAGTAAACTGGGTTATATGTGGGAGTGGAAGATGCTTTTTTTTTTTTTCTGAAATACATACCTCTTGGACTCAGCTTAACATTCTTTTGCTCTGTGTAGGACGCAAAGACCTCCCACATACAGAGATAGATAACAATGAAAATAATACAGTGTTACAGAGTAATAGACATGAAGACAAAAGCACAGGCATGTGTTTGTGTAATTTATGCTCTAGGAGAAAAGCAGCAGAGCAGAGCCTAAGTTGGCCAATGCCAAAGGCACAGCTTTGAGGAAGCATCCTGAAATGGTCCCTTGAGGCAGTACAGTGATGTTCAAAGCTGGAGCAAACTGAACAGGGTCAAACAACTTCTTTAATGATATATAATAAAGGAAGAGACAAAACCACACCTCTACCCTAGGCCTTTTGATTTGAGTGAGAGGAGATCAACAGTCACCCAGACAATAACATAGTACTTAGAGTTTGGTGTGTGCCTGTGAAGGGCAGAATGTCAGTCTTACAGTGATTCCTCTTGTCATTCCATCAAATTCTCCTCTAATGCTGAGGATGTGAGAGAAGCACAAAAGGTTACTGTTATCTTCAAGTTTGGGTCTATAATCTCATTAGAGCAATGGGGGAATTCACAGCCTGATTGACTGTTCTGTCTGAAGAAAGACAGATTCACAGAAGTTTAAGCTCATCTTTTTCTTTGGCTCCCCATAGCTTCTGAAGTATCCTCCTCTGCTCAACCCACCCTCAGAGGCTTGGGATCTATCTGTATCCAAGGCTGCTTCTCCTCACCCATCTATGGTCTCGAAGGTGCACCATATTTCTACCCCCATCCTAAATCATTTCCAGTGGACAATGAGCTCAGGATTTCTCACAACTGGAAGTACCAATTGCTAGCAGAAGACAGGCATACCGCGACAGCAGCCTAGTCCTAACTTGCGTCCACTTGAGATTTTTAAGTGCTTTAATTTCCTGCAGCTATTTACCAGTCTTAGAGACCACAGAGAGAACTTCCTTACAAGGGTAAGAAAAGGCACTGCTCTTATTGCAGCCAGTAAAGTTTCTACAGCCAGCTTGTCCTTCTAGCATTAAGTTAGTTGAAGATAGATGGAAAGGAAAAAAACAAAAAAGAACCAGTGTTTTGGCCTCTGTCTTGAAGCACAGGAGCCTCAGGAACAGTCATTGTGATGCTCCTAATAATAGCAACACAGAAATTGGGCTTCCTCCTGGAAGCAAATCAGACTAAGACATAGCCCAGTTCTTGTCCTGGTGTAAGTCAGGAGCAATCCTGCCTAAGCTGGGCCTAATCAGATGTAGTACAAGCAAGGTCAGAATCATCACAGGTTTCCCTCATGTCACTGATCAGGTTGGCAGGCTGTCATATGTAAGTTTTTCTGTAAGCATAAGTTGTTGAGTTTCTGAGCTGGTTTCTTTATTCTGACTCATTTTCCTGACATCAGTTGAGCTCTTGTGGTTTGTTCTGAGGTTGGGTTTTTTGTTTTCTTTGGTGATGTCTGAATATGATGCTGAAAGAAACTAATTTTGTCCTCATGCTTTATTAAAGGGTGTACAGGAATTTTCTTTCTGGTTTCTCTAGGGTTGATTTCATCATATTTTTGCCTCTGCTACTAGGTATTTTCCTCCTTTCTAAGATAAACAGGAGTGATCTTTTAGCTCCAAAGGTTATGTTCATGTCACGTTTTTACTTTGCACTACCTCTAATCTGGTCCTGCACAAGGTATCTAAGACATCTCTACAGTGAAAAATAAGCCTCATTAAAGAGGATGGCTGAGATATTCACTTTAAAAACAAACTTCCTCTAAACTGCAATAGTCATGTTAGACATTTCCCTCAATGTTCAGTATATGGAAACTAAGGAAACTGTAATTTCATACAAATTAATTCTTGAAAATCTTTAATTTTTTTTCCATGATAGGAAAGATTGTTTACAGCACCAGGGAATCTCATGTTCCCCATACAATGTCTTCTGTGATCTACTGTTGTTGGGTTGAACATTGTGGTTTGGGTTTTTGTTGTTTTTTTGTTTGGTTTGGTTTTGTTTTGGTTTTGTTTTGTTTTGTTTTTTTTCCACAAACCTACTTAACCAACTCCTCCTGTCCACAGGAGACTTTTTTCCTTGTTTTCCTTTAATCTTTGGCCATTGATTATGTTACTTATAATATCATGTTCCGTAATCCCTTGCACACTGTAAACACTCTTTGAAAAGGGGGAATGATCATCCCCTCTCAGTATGGTTCTCAAGAACATACAACGTTAAAGTTACAGTTTAGCAAACCATTATGAAGCAAATCCAATAAACAGAAAAGTTGAGAAGTCCATTAAAACCCCCAAGTGTTATAACTGGCAGCTGATTACACTTAAAATGAAGATCCACTTACCTCTTTCACAGCACATGAAAGACCTCTAGAGCCTGCTTCCTACACTGAGCTGATGGGGACTATCACACTGAGGATCTGGCACCAGTGTCACAGTGTTCTTGTGGTCACACTGAGTAGCAGCACATGGCTGCTAAAGACTGGCTGCTTTGAATGTGTTAACTGCCAAAAATGGGTAGGAAGTAACCATTATCATAAACCGTGTTAATAAAAGTCAATCTAGTTCAGTTTTCCTTTGGAGTTAAAAATAAGTGAGCTTTTGGATTGAACTGCATGTTAAAAAGGTGAAAAAAAAAGGATCACTGTGCCAATAATAGGTTTTTCCTAGTCTGATTTAACTGAAACATTAAGTAGGATAGCAACTCTTTCCTGGTATGTTCTGTAAATTTTAATTTGACATGAAATTCCAGAATTTAAAGCCTTTTTAAGGTATCTGCATTTTGTTTGATTAATGTTTTTTTACAATAATGAAAATGGTTACTGGGTCAAGTTTTATGTCTTCTCAAGTAACTCTTAGACGTGATGAGGCCCTGCTTTTCCAGAGATTGAGCAAGTGACTGGGTGGGGGCTTAGATGCTGACTGGGGTCAACCTGCCACAATCCTTTCTGGAACCCAATGTGGGGCTTGAGAAGTTCTAGATAACAACAGATTTGAAAGTGCTAGACTACATTTATACTTGTTAGAGCTGTTTGGTTATTACTTGGCAAGTGATCACAGTGTTGACTTGTTTGTTCTCAATCCATCAGTAAGCTTTGGCAGCTGTGATCATAGTCAGGTTACACTGAATAATCTGCCAGGAAGATACTGGGGCACAAAAGATAATTCAGTGGGTACTGCAGACAAAGGCAACAGTGTAAATTAGGAATTAAATCAACAGAAGGATTACATTAAATCAATTTTTGTTACAATTAGCCCAGTTAAGTTTTGGATTGCTGCTGCAGAACTCTGTTTCAGGACAAGTTCTGATCACCTCTTTTAACCATTTCCTTTCCTGTACCACTGACAGGTTTTAACAAAAACTGATCTAAACAAATGTGTTCTGTCTCTCTGCTCATTCAGACAGCTGATCACAATCTCAGCAAGAACCTCCTGTCTACAACAGCAGCTTGAATATAACTTATTTTTCTCCAAAGCATTTTGAGCATGTGTTCAGATAGAACTATCTCCTGCCTTCAGTGCCATATGAGCAGGGTGGTGCGACTCTGCACCGCTCAGAAAATTTTAACCTGGAACTTACACAGGAGTTTGATCGATCCCAAGAGCAAAGGGAACTAGGCACAAGAACACCAGGAGACTAGTTTGAACAAAATCACTTTATGGAGAATCACCTGACCCGCAGCGTGTGGCTCCACTCCCCAGGGAATCAGTTCCTCACCTGGCCCCACACAAGACTCATACAGCTGTCTCGACGACCGAACGAAACCTGACGTCGCTGACAGCTCGAGGACCCCCGGATCCCTCTCTAACACACAGTCTGAAATTCTGTACTTTCATGGACATTAATGTTTGAGAAAAATACTTTCAGTTGTGTGTGACCATGAGATGATATACAGATGTTGTGTAATCAGATCTGGTTGTTTATAATCTAGCCTTTGCTGTTTTTAAAAGCTCTGCATTTAGGTGTGAAGCAGTTTTGCACAGTTCTGAACACAGCAACCAGCTGTCTCAAAAGCAGAGATTAGGAACAGGAAATTTCCATCAGCACTTCTCTTCCTGAAAGAAAAGAGGAAAGGAGCCTAAGGTTGGATTTTCTTTTGTTATTTGTGGAGTGCTTGGTTTTTCTCATGTAGGATTGTTTGTATCTAGATTTTTTTCAACTCTGTACCTTTCATCTGCTCGAAAAACAAACTTATTTCAGCTGTTTTTACAGGCAGGGAGGGGGAAATGACTGCTTAATGTGAATTTCTGGCAGCAAAGCTTTGTAGGTGGTAAAGAGAGTGTTTAATTGATTATTTTTTGGTTCTGCACAGCCTGATCATTATTTTAAATTATAGGTATCTATTGGCTGGAAAAAAAGGAAGGATGAACTAATTTTGGTGTTTGTTATAAATACCTTCTGGCTATTTGAGACCTAGCACAGATGGTTAGGAGGTTCACCTGCAGCCTTGGTTGTTGAAGGTACTTGAGCTTGACTTGGGTGGCTTGAAACTGGAAGGCTTCAAGAGGGAACACCTACCTGGTTTGTAATTGTAACAAATTGAGTGTCATCAGAATGTCTAAGACACTGCCCTTCTTAAGCTGAGCTACACGACAGAAATTAATCAAAAAACTTAGTGTAATAGAGCACAGTTCTGGATCCTTGGTCTTCAGACATTCAGGTATGCTTCTAGTACCTGCTTCCTGGTCTGCTATTTTTTAATCTTAATGCTTTTATTTTTAATTTCTTAAAAAAGGAATTATAACCCCAGAACTCCAAAGCCCCACTGCTTTCCACATGTTGCTGGTTTGAATGAAGCCAGCTTGTATCAGAATAATTCTGAACTGCAACAACCTGGAATGATATTCACGTTTGTGGGAGACTTTTTGCAAAGCACAGCAAGTTTAAAATTGATTCACAGCCCATCCACTTAACACATTTTTCTCACTGAAGAGTGGAAGAGGAATTGTAAATGAGATGCTGTCAATTTAGTTCAGTTCCTCTTCTGAGATTGAGTAGAAACTGCTGTAGTCACCAGAACTTTCTTAGTGCAGTGTAAATCTGAAGCATGGAAATATTACTGCAAGTGCATCAGAGACATTCTTGCTTTCCCTAAAAAATCTGACTTGAATCTACAGTGCTAAAAGCAAAGCCCATGCAACACATAAGTGTCCTATGATTTTTGAGAAACAGATTCCATAGAAGCAAGACACTATAATTAGATCACCTCAAAGAAACTTACAGGCACAGCACTTCTGACACCCTGTACAAAGATGTCTCTATAAAAGAACTAGCATAGAATTGGTTCCCTCGTCAGCTGATCAGAAACAAGAGAGAAGAAATCAGAGACCTGATCTTGCAATTGCACTTTCAACAGCAGAGAGGCAGCAGCAGCTAATAAATCCAATAAACCAGACCTAGCAAAGAACACTGGTGTGTCAAGTAGCTGAAACTGCTTAGCAAGATTTGGACTCTGCCTTTCAGGAAGGAAAAAAAACTTAAAAGAGAACCATGAGAAGTATTTTGTTTATCCACTATGTATTTAATTCTTTGTTTTGTAAAACAGAAGAGCTGTCAGTGGTTTCTGTGGGTTTTAGAAGAGGGTTAAAGGGAACATGATGGTATTCTTAACTCCATATTCTCTGTTCAAATGAATGTGAAAGATCTCTAATAATGAATGTTCTTGTGTGGCTTGATTCCGTTTACCTCTGCAAATCACATACTACAGTTAACGTTAGTTGTGATACCACTTTGTGAGGATGGTGACCAGTTATGAAAATGCCTTGCCTTGTTCTGGTTTTGTCTAGAAAACTTTGATGGCTAATCTTCTATCAATCATCTGTAGGCTGCTAGGGAGTCATGTTACAGTCTTTTCTAATTTTATTTTTTCTGAGAAGGTGACAACTTTCTATTAGAGACTTTATTGACATCTTGTAATAAATTTACCTCCAAAATATTCCCTCCAGTATAAAGTTATTTTTTTACTAGGTTTTTTTCCTACAGTTTCATCAGGATTATAATATTAAGATGTATAATGGTGATACTACAAGAAATGTGCAACCGCTTGTGGAAAATTAACAGAAAACAATCCACGTTACATAGATATTTCCATTACACCTATCTGTTCTATACCTGTATTTCTTTATAAATGCTTTTCTACAGAATATTTTCAGGTATCCCAAATCTCAGAAATACTCTACAACTGTATTACTCAAAGTTCACTCAGGTCTAAGTGAAACTTCTGCTCCCCAACAGCTGTAACTGGATCAGGTATGCTCCACTGCAGAGTGCAGGGTGCATAAGCATCATGGGAAATGCAGTTCCAAAACTTCTGGTGTGCCAAGGTTTCGCCATTACTCCGTGTTACATGGGCTGACCAATCATATGATCAATGTGATGGGCTGTCATTGTGATTAGGGATGAACCGAACACCGCTCTGTTAGGTTTGCACCAGAACACTGTAAACAGAACATTTGTTCGCTGTTCGCATATGCGAACATGCGAACTCCATTAAAGTCCTGGTGGGGAGAGTGGATTCTAGATGCTGCACACAAGTGGTGTGCAAACTCCTGCTCTGGGGTTTCCAAGACCTTTAATTCTTTTCAACCTGAGTTTGTAAAGAGTTGACTGTTTTCTTTACCAATAAAATGCAATAAAACAACCCTCCACAAAGCAGAGAGCTCTGGCCTTGGCCCAGCTGAACAGCTGTGAAGTGTTTGTGGCTCTCCCAGCTTCTCCCAGGTGCCTCTCATTTGCTGGGATAACATGTATTACAAATTACACAAAATGTCGACATTTTTCTAGGGACTGTATTTTACTCAGATCTTTTTCTGCAACTGTGGTTCAGTGTTTCTAAATAAACTATGCCTGCTTTTCTATATACCTGTGACTGTAGTTGATGCAATTGATGAGTAGAAATATCTAATATAGGTTCAGTTACTATTAAAATTTCCTGGCTGTGAAAGAGCCTTCAAATTGAACTGTTTCCAGAGAACTGGTTGATTTTCAGACATGCTTGCAACAGAGGCTCAGGGTGCAGCTTTGCTGCAGTGACTCCTGCAGTGACAGCAAAGGAAGATGAATGGCAAGCTGTTGGGGGAAGAAGTGGTCATTTGTGTTCTGAACATCTCAGTGTTTGTTTCAAGCCAGACCTGACCTGTTTCACGTTGGGCTAGCAGGAGAATACCAAACGGACACGTATTTCTGTCTCTACAGTATACCCGTGATCTAAGATTCCTTCAGCTGCTTTTACTGCGCTCAGATATTATTTCGTCTCTGTGTACTTCTGACCTCCTCACTCTGAAGAGCCAGAAAAGAACTTCCCTTTCCAGAATACAGCAATAATTCAGATAGGAGTAGAAGGAGCTGTTTCAAATGGCTGATCTTCCAAAACTGACCTCAGCTAGACTGGTCAGGATGAATGATCTTAGCTATTCCTTCAAATAGTAATTTATGCTCCAGGAGTGTTTTGACCCACATTTGTTTTAGGCTTTTGGGGTTGGACTAGATGATCTTCTAGGTCCCTTCCAACCCCTAACATTTTGTGATTCTGTGATTCATTAGCATGTGTCCAAGATTTCCTGGCATGTGTCTGATAGCTTGCAGAAGCCGAGTTTTAAATGTGCCTGTTGATGTATTTCCAGAGGAAAGGCAGAGGAATACTACCCTTGCTGGGCTGAAGCAGGACCCTGCAGCACTGAGGGCATGTGTTCAAGAGCTGGTAGCTGTAATATGGGTTGGGTACCATCCAGGGCTATGCCCCTTGGCCTCAGGATTAGGACTTTGCTCCTAATTTTTTGCTTCAGAATTAGGACTTTGCTCATTTCTGTTTAGCAGGATAGTCAGAGCAGCCATGACCTCATTACTGTAACATCTGAGCTCTTCCCTATTTTTCATTGCATCTATTCTCTGAATCACATTTAGAGATCAAGGAAAGAATTTGTACTTTGTTTAAAGGGAAGCAGGAGTGATGCAGATAACATAAAGTTTGCCACTTGTGACATTTTCTTGACTTAACCTTTATTTGCCTGAGGGTGTAATGATCCACTATTTTTCTAAAACTACTTTTTTTTCTAACATGATTTTTTTTTTAAATAGGTTTTGCTTTTCTGTTCTTATGTGCTTGCAAATCTCCAGACCCTGGAATTTAGAAAGAAAGCTCTGATTCTATCACTGGGGGATTATAAGTATGCAAGCATTTAATATTGTTTTTTGTGTTCGATTTTTTACTTTTGAAGATGTTATGGGAAACCCTGTCAAAAGCCTTGCTGAATTCAAGGTAGACAAGATCTATTGCTCTTCCCTCATCTACCCAGCTTGTTGCACTCAGAGGGCTATCAGATTAGTTAACATCTTGTATGGTTTTTTTAGTAAATTTCCATAAATACATGTATTTTCAAGAATGCTTAAACACGTAATTAAGTTCTTACACTGTCATCCACAGTAATTCTCAGTGCTGATTTTACTGGCTATGACGAGAAGTGTAACTTCTAAGCAATGTGTTTTGCAACAAACGTGCAATTTTTATTTATGCTGTCTGTAGAATTGTAAAAATATTTTGACCTCGTCCCTAAACACTGGCATGTTTCTTCACACAGAGGCAGAAGGAGTTAGGAGTTACTTTTATCTTCAACCTTAACCTCTGAACTGTGTAAAAAACTTCAACACCTGCAGTAACCTTGTAATGCAGTAATCCACTGAGTAAAGTTTTGTTTAGAGCCTCTCTGAATCACTGATGCTTTGCTTTATTCTTTTCCAGTTTTGAAGAAATCTATAAGTTTCAGCGACAGATTCTCAGAGTGAAAGATCGTGATGAGTTTCCCATGATTCTAGTTGGTAACAAAGCAGATCTGGACCACCAAAGACAGGTAATTAATTTGCTACTAGTCACTTCTCCCTTTCTTGTACACACTTTTACTGGTTTCCTCCTCAAAACAGAGTGGGAACAAGAAACAAGTTAGTCTCCAGTTGTGGAGCATGATTCTGTCTTTGTGGGAAGAGAAATATCCAGCTATTTACTCTTGACTTATTTTGCATCTCAGTTCATCCCCATAAAAACAAACATTAAGAAAATATGTGTTTGGACTTTCAATCTGTATTAAAACCCACCAAGGTTACTGACCCCATAGGCAGTGGGCAAGCTTAGGTAACATACTGGTAATAAAACACATCACTCAAAATTAACTAGTTATGATTTTAGCTTCCTGAATAAAATAAGAGCAGCTGAATGAGTGATACCATTATTGGACATAAATGTAGGATCATATCGCTGGGGAGGCAACAATTCTATTTGGGTAAAGACAAGTAGTTTGTGTAGGAATGGTAAAGTTGATCTGGGACAATACAAAAGAAATCCAAGGAGGTAAGACAATGTATTTTAGTGTAAAACACATGGATATGTAGAGCTGCTTGGAGCAGTTTTTTGCTGGGAGGAGAGCACAGCTGTTTACACCGCAGGGCACTTGCTACAGCCTGTAACTGCCCTCCTGCAGCAGAAAGCTCATCTGGACACAACAGCAGAGGTATGACCACCATTCCTAGGACACCACAGTCTGTCAGGCACACACTCCCTTCACACATCAAAAAAACCCCAATTTGCTTTAATCCATAGATGCAGACACATGTGACCTGAAAGCACTGCAGAGCCATAAGCAGAGGAGCTGATGTGATACGACTGGCTTTGGGCATTTTTTGGTTCTGCATCAGACAGAGATTACTTCCAGCTTAGGCAACCTCACTGAAGCATGAGGAAGACAGGATTTGTTCCATAGCATATTTCCAGGTTATCATACTAATATGTCACTTACTATTGTTCTGATCTGTTAATCACTATACACCAGCAGCAGCCGTTAGCCTTTTGTTCATCATATTAGATGAAATCTGGCAACACTCAAAGTTCTAACTTCTACATTTTTCCTACAACTTGATAAATGGCTGCCACCCAACTGGCAGGTGCCTATGGGTGAAGCACCCGGTGCCTTACACCATCCCCGTGCACAAGGAACACCACGGCAAGAGACCTCGACTGATGAGCTCTGCAACGCTGGGATTTCAGCACTGGAGGTCTCACAAAACACCACCCAAGACTTGGGTCTTTCCTGGGTCTCCGTGTGCAACAAGGGAGGATAGAGCCACCGCTTGCTCTGCTCTGGAGCAGGTCAGGTGCCCTCGGCAACCCCTTTGGACGCTAAAAGGTTTACACTAAAAGCAAGTCATTTTACCCTTGTGACTGCAAGTGTATTTCATTTTCAGATACTACATTATTTATTATACTGGCCTTAATAAATCATGTATGTCACAAAATACAATGCAACTGAATAGCAATCTCTTAACAGCTTCAGTCAAACACCCTGGGTCATTAACATTGCGATCAAACTTAATAGTTACTAAAATATACGTATCACAAAAAATAAAGCCTCACATTAACACCTAAAAATAAATAATATTGCTGAGGAGAATTTGTGAGTGAGAACTTTGACATAGGGATCACTTGAAAAAAAAGCTGATAGTGTCAACTGCAGACACTCAGGGAGATGATCCTGCTGCACAAGTCATGGAATGAATACAGCAAGAGAGTTGAGTCTCTCCTTTCTGAGAACACAGCACATTGAAATGGATTGAAGCAGGTCTGCACCCCCTTTCCTGATCAGGAGCAGTTCATCTCATCGTTTCAGCATGAGAATTTGCTGGAATTCTTCAGTACATTTGCTAACCTGATAGCTGGAGAATTCACCTGGAAACAATGAGCAGTGATGGAAAATTTCAGCCTAAACTGTTGAAACATTGAAAGTTAAGCATCTGAAGACAATGGCGTATATTTGAAAATTTTATCTGTAACCATAGAGACTGCCACAGGCTTCACTGTGTTCTCTCCTCACTGTAAGAATATATGAGTGATAATACCTATAGTTGCAGGTGGGGTCCCAGCAGAGCAGAGAGGCAGAATTCCCTCCGTCACCAAGGTGCTGGAGATGCAGCCCAGAACACAGGTGGCTTCTGGTGCATCAGCCAAGTTGTTCAAGTATAGCCAGCACCTTCACACAGGTCATTGATGAAGATGTTGAACAAGACCAGACCCAGTGCTGATCCCTGGGGAACACCAGTACCCCCAGGCCTCCATCTAGACTCTGCATTGCTGATCA
Organism: Actenoides hombroni; assembly: GCA_024336885.1. Classification (NCBI taxonomy): domain Eukaryota; kingdom Metazoa; phylum Chordata; class Aves; order Coraciiformes; family Alcedinidae; genus Actenoides; species Actenoides hombroni. The sequence continues at coordinate 140,288 of WUAM01005831.1, forward strand.
ATGCTGTCTGAGTGACATTTCATAAAATTCCTCCCCCTTCTCTTAAAAGGATTGTAAGGGAACACTGTAATCAGAATGGCTATAAAAAAAAATTACTTTCATATGCTCAGTCATATAACTGAAATTCTGCTCCACTATGAATATAAGATAAAGCAGATAGAACAGATTTTACATGCACACACATCTTCTGGACATCTAGAGTGTATGAGCCATTTTTCAGGTCACCAGCCTTAATAATTAATGTGTTTTCCTTTTTTCCCAGCCCAAACATCCCTTTTCTCTTCCCTTCAACACTTAACTCTGTTCTAGCACTAATTGAGACAGACCCTGACACAGCAGCGACAAACCAATCTTTGACTTAAAACACAGCCTTTGCTCCCTCAGTTTCATTTATTCTGGGCATGTGTGCACACAGGACAGGAAGGGGAAGATGGACCAGAGATAACACAAAGAAATATTATTTCTATTTCTTTTTTAGATTCCACAGATGCTGTCAAGAGTGTAAATAAGCTTGAAAAATAATTTGCTGTTAAATTCTACTATAGACTATCATCTCATGCATTTTTTGTTCTTTACTTTGGATAGAGAGCTCCCATTTGTTGTGTCAGCAACTTTTACATGGAAAAATGGACAGAACCCTGCTTGTGTTCCTCTCTACAAACCCTGATTAGATATGTATGTTTTTATACAACAAATTGCTAACCTACCAAATAGTAGAACAGGAAAAATAAGAAATAATAAAAGGATTAAAGTAGTGAAATACCAGTATATCAATAAATCAATTCCAGATTCTTTGGTTTGAAGTATGGCAGCTGCATGATGACATTAGTCAAAGCTGAAATGAGATGATATGGAGTATGTTGAACTGTTGTGGCAGTTTGTACCTTGGGTTTGTGATACCTGGGGAGAATGTATTTGTCAAGTAAAGCTCTGCATCCTTTTAACTATTAGAAGAGATAGGGAGCAGTCAATACTACTTCTAGAAAAGTTTTCATTTATAATTAAATATCATATTTTCACATCCTAGCCTACTCTTAAGTTGGTTAGACAGATACTTCTTTCCCATTAAACATTAGGTGACATGACAGATCTTTGTCCTCAAAGAAACCCTTTGATTATGAGTGTATAAGTGTACATTCCTGCTATGAAAGCTTCAGTTCCTTGCAAGATGTTACACTGCAGCTGATCTTAATCACATCTTTGCCAGACTATGCACCCCACACCAGAAAGACTCCTTTCAATATATTGAATTCCACTTGGATGCTTTAGAAGTGTTTGTGCAGCATATGCCTTTTCTTGAAGAGTATGGGAAATATCCACAGTCTGAAACAAAAATGCAGGATTCTGAACTCTGCATGCATGTTGTTATCCTTTAAATTAGTACAGGCTGTGCTGTTATGTAAGTAACAGAATATTCTTGTGTCAGAAGAATGAAAGCTGAGTGTGCTAGAAGTCTGATAAGCCTGCCACAAAGAATTAACACATGGTTTAATTAATTGGTTTCTGCACTGACTGTTAGCATGGCAGAAAAACAGTAGTGTCATGTAACCTTCAAAAGTCAAAAATAGGAATATATATCAGAAGCTGAAAATTCTGCTCTAGGATTAAAATTTCACTTTATTTCTTATCCAGAGATGTTCGTATTTCATTAAATAAAAAAGCTTTCTTATTTCTCAACACTTCAGAAAATAAATTACTGTTGTGTTTGGTTTGGAATGAATTATTTAAATGCTTAATTAAAAATATTTTTAATTGATTTTTTAATTGAATGATGTGTTTGCCAAACAAAAATCTTCTCTTCTTCAAAAATCTTTATCTTCTAAAATGTAGTTTTCCACTGTGAGATGCCAAGTGATGCTATTAATACCCTTCCATATCTTTCAGTTCCATCTCCATCTGCGATAGCCTGTGTTCAGTCAATGCCTGGACTGCCTACTGTCAATAGTATTCCTTCCATCATTAATGTCCACACAGATACCGCTAAAGAAGCACATTTCCTACCTGCAGAGGAACAAAAATTAACCAGCTGGAAAAATCACACAGTGGAAAACATATTTGTTAGCCACTAATTGTTCTAATGGGATCTCTTTCAATCACAGGGAAGTAAATAGTATTCCAGCTAAGAAAAAGCAGCTTCCAGTTAAAAATATCCAATAGTTAAAACCAAGCAAAACAAGCACCACTTCTTCCCTGGTATATTGTTACTGGTTCTATGATTCCATTAAAGGAAGATGAACAAATCTGCAATCCTCAAATGAGAAAGCTGGCCAAGGACTATCACAGGTAAGGGATTTTTAATGTTTCCAAGGAATAAAAACTGTTCCACTCCTAAAGACAAGGTGTGATTTGGAACCATTGGAGCAGGAATGGTAAAGACTATGGGACAGGGAGGGAAGATAGAATCTGTGGAAAAAGAGAACATTACAAAGGACAATGTTACGACAAATGACTGTGAAGAGACAAACAAACAGTAAATTGGTGGATGAGGAATATAAAACATGTAATGCAAAGCTGTCAGCTTGGTGCTCTCAGCAATGTGCAAGGATAGACTGTAAACAGGATAAATGTATTACCACAGTGGAGCTGAAAAAGTTGCAGAAAATAAGAATATAAAAAACTTTATGGGATTTTTCAATCACTCTTCCTGAAATATAAGCCCAAAGAATGTATTCAGCAGTTGAAGAAAAGGAGTAAAGGGTTGATATTAATTTCTTAGACACTTGTAACTGAATTATCCACTAGAGAGCATAGCAACATTTCCAAACACTGCTTGTATCTGCAAGTGCTAAACAAGGTCTTTGTGGCACTCAATGCCACCCTTCTATACAAGAAGTGTGCTAAACAATCTGTCATGCAAAACAGAGAAAAGAAATGCACTTAACACAATACATTAAGGAAAAAAGGTCAACAGACTGAGAACTTCTAATGAACAAATTTCAACGCTCCATTCCTCTACTATACACCCTTAGCTGTGGTATCTGAATGTCAGGACGAAAGAAAAATGTCTGTGTGTCTTAAAAGTTTAGTTGTCAAAAGTGATGAATGATTCAGTTATTTCCACATTAGGGGCACAGTCTGAGACATTTCCAGATACCCCAATTTTCAAATATGTTGAACACCTAACATTTCAAAATCAGATTTTGTAATTTTACATTCAAAAATGAATCGTTCAAAGTCACAGATAGCTGGAGATGAGCTCAGTTTCCTCATCGTCATTTTACAGAGGGGAAACTGAGGCAGTTAAAGGCACTGCTCTTCCTCAGAGCTGTTCTGCTGAAGGAGGTGGAGTGGTGTTCAGCTATTATAGCAGTCAGGGCCACCGAGGTTTCCTCTTAACACTACATGTTATGTTCTGCCTCCCCACACCTGCATCTCTCCCAAGCTCCTGCTATACCAAGCCAAGAGCTTGCAGCTCACCCACAGTCTGCTCTCAATCGCTTCAGCCACATTTGGCTTTAATGAATAGTTCCTGATAAAGGAGACATTCCAATGGTATTTATATGCTAATCATTTACCCTGATTTCTTTCTCAGTACAACTGTATTCTACACCTTCTTTATGGACGTTAAAGGATTCTTTTTCACAGGAAGAACCCTTAGCAGACATTTTCCATAGATGACTTTCAGTGACCTAGGTAGGACATCGCTCTTCTTCAGAAAGAGTAAGTTACAACTTTCCAGTTCAGATCTGGTGAATTTTTCCAGTGTCAGGAAAAGACAATGTCACACAGCCAGGGACTCCACAGGACTTCTCTTGCCAGCAACCCACCCTCATGAAGTTCTCAGATATGCAATGACCACTTGGGGTGTCTATCCTTTTGCAAAGCTGCCAAAGTTGTTCAGAAATAATGGGAAAAACTGTGAAACTGAGGCAAAGTGTCACTAGTGATGTCAGGTCACACCAAGAACACTCCCAAACGCCTTACGGTGCCTTGTCGAACAAAGCTGCTTAGATCAGATTTTAAAACCTATTTGAGTATTAACACTCCCAAAAGTTACTTTGAAAATTGTACTTCCTTAAAAAATGTTGTCTTTAACTTATTCTTACTACATTGGGAGTACTAATTGTCACTTCTGTTTGGTTTTGCCTTTCAAGGTATCCAGAGAATGGCACAGTAGAAATGGATACCAAAAATCTTCGACCACGAGCAAGAACCATTCTTTTTCATTTACTCCTATTTTAAATATGTAAATTTTAACTATTCAGATTAGTACAAGACGACCAGATGTACCAGTTCAGATTGATAATTAATGTTTTAGCTATCTTAAGCTATGTCTACGTTAGCAAACTTTCTGGATTAATAAATCTCTTGGCAGAAAATGCTGATGCAAATTAACCAGTTCATGTGCTATGAGTATTTCAAGCTTTGCTGGCTTAGCTTTTTTTTTTTTTAAATGCTTTGGACTCTTCTCTACTTAATTCTGGTAATTTATGTGGACTGTTATTTCTGTTGCTTTTTTGTCCTTGTGTTTTTGAAAAATGTCTCCACATCCAGTAGTCCTTTTGGGTAGATGATTGCATTCCCTGAATATTAAAGAACTTGAGACTTTCAGGTTCTTTAAGCATGTAAATGTAGCGTTGTTTTAAATTACTTTATTTTTGTGTGGGTATCATGCCCACTTAATAAGGAATTCTAAATTGTTGAAAGTGTTTTGTAAGTGCATGCATATAATTATAGATAAAGACTGATTTGTGTCTCTGAATATTGTACTGTCAAATGGAAGCTGAGTGGATAATACCAAAATGGGACTTCACATTTAAATCATGCCTATGTGCTTTTTATGTTTTTATAATAGGTTCAGTACCTAATCATCACCTAAATTGTTTTTCCTAAATAACATGCCGTATTAGATAGTCTAATGGCTTAGTTGGAAAATTGGAAGCAAAAATGACAGTGGGAAGAACTTTCTGCTGGGTGCTGGGTGCCTGGGAGAAGAGAGTTTATCTAGAGCTGAATTGGCTTTCCTGCCTCCTCTCCATGTGGTATTTAGATCATGACTCCAAGCACAGACACATTGGATTACCTTAAAGCACAAAGCCCAAACAACCCCAAACATCCCCACCAGAGCCATGCTCTCTGTTCAGACAAGGTCAGGTCAGTCCCTTGTAGGAAATGATCTCATTCAAATGCTTTCATGTCCCTTACTGGTGAGAAATGGGGTGTTTCTTTTGGTTGTGACCCAGCAGCTTGCAGCAGGTGCAAAATAAACTCCTCAATGTTAGGATCACCCATCTCTGCAGGACCTGCTGTCAGGGCATGCCAGTCTGGCAGCTCACAATCAAACAATATCATCTCTAAGGGAGGTCCTTTGCCAGGAGCCTGATCCTGCCACTCTCAGGTGCCACTGATTTCTCTGCGAGACAGAGGGGCTCAGAGTCTCCGAAACAGTTTGTTTACATTTATGGCTTATTGTAAGTCTAAAATATCAGAGAATTCAGAAAAATAGCATGTACTGTTTCTTGATGGCAAAACTTGCAGTTTCAGCAGCATACATGGAAAATTTTCCCACAGAACTCTCAATCATCATTGATGCTTTTTTGTTCTAAACCTAACTTTCCTATTAGTTATACTTTCAAGTTTACTTCCTTGGGGTAAACTATCCCTTTCAGAATGTTGGATTATTTTATCCCAGGTTCATAGAGCAGACTGTTTGCCCCTCATTAGACTTCGCAAGGTATGTATCTCTTTCAGAGTATCATTTTTACTGTGAATAGTTTCAATCAGCCATTCCAAGGTTTGGTTTTTTTGCAATATTTAAAATTGACAAAATCAGAGGCAAGGAAATTATATTTTAGGAAAGTTTCATAATTAAAAGGGGAAAAAAATAGGAAGTATGTTCTGTTTAATGTAGATATTGCATCCTAATTTTGACTGGGGGATCTATAGCAGACTCTCACGACTATATCACAAATAAACAAAAAAGTGTTATTTCAAAAAAGCCTTTAGAAATTATTAAATTTCAAAATATTACTAAAAATTTATCCATAAGAGTTATTCTACTGCTGAAGATGGCTATTCACTATTAGTAAGAACCTGAGTTGTATGTTCTCATCCTCTTTTATATATTTGGCATTTTTGGCCTTCTGTGTCACCAGAAATAAACTCTAAGACAGCCTCCCCTTGCTAGGTATATAGAGAAGAATATATTATTCCCTACATAACTACATGAAGGGACAATTTTAATTTGCTTTTTCCTTTATTTCCAGTGCAAGTAAGCTAGAATAGTTCAGACTCCTTGGAGCCAGAGTTTCATGAAAGGATATAGCTTAGGCTATTTTGTTCATTAATTCTAAATTTAGCCCTAGTATTAAACTAAACACTAAAGCAATAGGGATTTTTTTTACAGAATGGTTTCTTCATGTAACAAGCAATATTTGACTCTTTTAACATTCATGTTTTTTTCTTGAACATTTTTTTAATGTGTTGTAAATGTTTGAATAAGCCTTTTGTGTGTGACTTCTGCAAGCTGTCCCCACCGGACACATTAGATTAAATCACGTTAACTTGACCTTTTGGCAGACACTGTGATTCACATGGCCTACTTAGAACTTGTTTTGAAACTAAATGTAGAAAACAATCTTTCATCCTATTTGCATTTGTTCAGAGGAGGACTCAGCAAACTGAATGAGCCCTGTAAAGTTTGTAGTGGGTCTCATCATGCCCCAGCCCAACACATGAAGAACAAAAGGTCAGTAGATTCTCAATGATAATTGCTGTTTGCACAGGCCAGACTGCACAATGCACTGCATGGGCCACCTCTTCTAGACATGCCAAACGAATTATCACAGTACTTCCACTGTCTCTGAATGAAATATCACCAGGAGTTATTGACCTCCCCTCCCTTTGGGATCACTGCCCTGTGACCACAGCCAGCACCCCAGTGCCCACCAGTGGTGGTGAGAAGCCCATTTTTCTCAGGTCACTGACCCACACCAAGAAAGCAGAGGCCATGGCTATTTTCCAGCCCTTGGCACACCAGTACCATAAGCAACCATCTCTCTTTTCCATAGGTAGAGGATGCTTAGTTAGGGAATCTTTTGAGCTTTTTTTATCAAAGCTTTTCATTCAGGTCAACTTGAAGATGTTATTTGAAAGAGTGGGGAAGCTTTGGAACTGGCTGCCCAGGGAGGTGGTGGCTCAACGTCCCTGTTCAAAACACATGGCACTTCAGGACCTGTAACTTGAAGGTAGGAGTTGCTAAATTTCATTCCCAGCCACTTGAAAACTTCAGGAAGGCAAAGAACCTTCTTCATATTATTAAAGGGTTTCCCAGATCAGAAGATTTTTGCTAGAGGTACTGCATTTTAAACATGAATTATCATCCAAAACATTTCTGGGGTGGCAGCCAAAGCCTGAGGAAACTGCAGAAGGAGTCAGAGGAGCAGAGTTCTGCAGGTGTCATTTGGAGATGAAACTCTAGGTGTGTTTTGCAACTCAGGAAGGAGAATTCTGTGTTTTGCTCTGTTGTTCACATTTCCCCCCCTTTTCCATTGCCTTTGCAGCCAACTCACCTAGCAGACTTTAATCAAGTGCAAACTATTCAGTATTCCAACAGTGAAGACAAGGACAGAAAAGGGTCTGGTGGCAAAAAGAAGTCAAGTTTCATTTCTGGGTAAATTCAAAATCTTGATAAAACTGAATCTTATTTAACCCACCCTCACACCACCCTCATTGTGCAAATATTCCAAGATATTACTTACAGAGTCCTGATCTTGGGCATGTGATTGAAACTGGTGACAGGAATGCGGGTGATGTTGTTGTTGTTGAGAGTGCTGTTAGGAGAGAAAAAAAAGAATAAGAGATTGATCAGTTATTTACAGGGTATAAAAATGTGACTATTTAAAAGCTGTGGGAAACCCACCTTTGTTTTCAAGTAATTCTGTCGATAATTCTAGAGAGAGAAATATTATCTTGTTTTGAGAACTTAACTGCCCTTGTAAAAACACTTATTTGAAAATGTATTGCAAACCTCTTTAGATGAAGTTATTTTAATCTTGATTTTGTGAGCTCACTTTCCTTATTTCAGCCAGGGTCACATCAAGATGTCCGCTTACCCAGTTCAGATACTTTGGAACAAAGGTGTTACAAAGATACAAATGTTTGCAGTTGTCATGAATTAACAATCTTGTCTTTGGAAAGGCTTGAGTTCGCTTCAGTGCACTGTGCCATGCCATTTTCCATTCAAGTTATTCCATGGAGAAATACACTATGATATTTTAAGACTGGCTGCTAAACCTTAACTACTAAAAAAACCCAGGAATTAGAACATAGTATGTTGTAGGTCATTCTTTCTAATTATTATTGTAATTTTCAGTTCCCTAAGCTCATTCAGTATCTCAACTCCATGAAAATGAATTTAAAAGCTGTGTGAAATGTCAATAGAGCTTCCTAAAAATGAACAGAAAATGAGATCCATCATTCTTAAACAAGATTCTGTATGTTGCTGCTGATTCCTGGAATCCATTAAGCTGATGGACAGCTGAGCTGGTGAGAAGGAGTTACCAGAACCAAGTATAGGAAGCCTAAAGTCACAACACTACCTATTAAATAGTTTTGGACAAAAACTAATTTGAGCTCTTTCCTTTCATCCTTGTTTTAAGCAGGGACAGAGAGAGATCTTCTGATGTGAGCATCCAGCAGGCAGGAAGGATTCACAGTGACAGAGTGGCCCAGTTTCCAGGAAGAAATCTGATCAGACACAGTGAGACTTCAGCTCAGTGTCTTGGCAAAGTGGTTGAGCCACTGTGTAGAGACAGATAGAAGGTATGTGAGTTTGAACAGGGGATCTGTTCATGGCTGTCATGGATCCCTTTCTAATAGAGGAGACAGTTTCCTATATTAGACTGTACTGTGGTCTGGAGAAACCTCTGCTTGTCCAGTAAATATAGTGGAAACTTGTAGTTTTAACTCCCTGATGCAGGCATCTACTGTAAGTCCCAAAACTTGCTCTGTTCTAGATTTTACCTACAGTCAGGTACTTACTTTAACTGTACAGACTGCAGAAGTTGGAAGTCTTTATGTATATAATGTTATCTAATCATGATTAGCAGGGAGGAATATTGTATTGATAGTGAGCATTGCCAAAATCTCATCAGGTTTCTCCCAACTATAACATACTTTGTGAATGTAATCGTCTTAAAGCATTAATTCTGCCTTCCATGCTCTTCTTATTAATTTAGGTAGCTGAGCTGTTGCAAGAGCTCTGTGAATGTCTGCTGAATTCTTGCAAATGTGATTCACTCCATGGCAGCACAGTGCTAATAATATTACATGGCCAGCATTGGTCAAAATATTCTCAGGGTATTTATTTGTGCAAGTTTGTTTTTTTTTTTACATTAAATAAACATTTCAAACTAGCCTTGTGGTAATTACTGCCTTTTTAGGAGAAAACAGAGAAAATAACTTTGAAGAAATGAGTGGGGTTTTGTTGTGTTTGGGTGTGGAAGGTTTTTGTTGTTTGTTGGGTTATTTGTTGGTTTTTTTAATTATTTTTTTTCCCTTTTTTAGCTGTACCTTTACTTTGGACTTTTTCACATTCTGCCTTTAAAAATCTACTTTCTCTGCAGCTACTTCCCTCAGTTCTGTGAGCACGTTGTAAAACACAGCAGCTTTCACTGCCTATTGCTCCCATTCTTTTCAAGTCCTGTTCCCTTTGCCTGAGAAGTCAGTAAAATTGCTGCTTTCATCTCCTGGGGAACTCGGGTTATTGCTGAGTTGTGGTTTGGATTTCTTCCCTCCTTCCTGTCTTTGAGTAACTAGAACATGATTTAACAGCTCTGCAGGGGCTTCAGTTCCCCTTCCCAGTGTCCAGCAAAGCACCATGTGCCTTTTGGAAGCAGCTGTCTGTGTTCAGATGTGGCTCTTGCCTAGGATAAGTCCCCTGTGTCTCTGTGGAGCTGGTGCTGGAGCTCGCTGGGTGTCATGGGCACTGAATTGTGTGCTGGGGTTACAAAAGCAGCTTCAGAGCCTCTTCTCTGTAGCCAGCCACAGGCAGGGCTGTCAGGAGAGCTCAGTGTCTACTTATTCTATGCTTGTGGTTTATCTTAAAATCAGTCTAGGAAACAGCAAATGTTTATTAAAAGGCAAACAACATGTCCAGAGGATCAGTTGATTAAAATCACTATGTAATGAGAACAAAAATCTGGAAGTTGTACCTGAATTTATTCCAAATTTGTATACATTCCAAAAGTAATTAAACAAGATGCACAATCAACAAAAAAGCATAAAACGTATTTATTGCTGGAAATGAGCGCTCCCAGTAATCCTGAGTCAGAGTTATGGAAATCAAACTGGGGACACAGCAAATATATTGAAACTACCTTGTCAGGGAAATACACTATTCCTTGCAGGCCACACATATTAATATTACAAACTACCACAATATCTCTGAATTGATGTTTCAACATGGTCAACAAAGAGACATGCAAGTTATCTCCCCCTCATCCCATCACAAGGCACAAATGAAAAGAGGTTGTCCCTGCCTTTCTGCTGCCCAGCCCTCATGTCATAAGCAAAACCACCTCCCCAGTGACCACCAATAAAGGTTTCTAACTTGGAGGTGAGACAAAATTTTGTGCGTTGTGGCTTCACATCCCGTGCCTAGCAAGTTTTCACCAAGGAATCAAATTCTGTAAGCTCCCAGTTTGTAGCAGATGATGATAGGCTGCAAGCAGCAGCCCCTTTCTAGCGCTCATTTTTTCACAGACATTCCTGTTAAAAACGGAGAATGAAAGGGGGAAAAAAAGAATTTGTAGCTTTTCTCTATCCCAAGCATTATATGTTCAAAGAAATAGTCCCGCTGGCCTGTATTCAAGCTGCTTAGATAAATAGATTGACACACAGAAGTCTATCTCCATATTAATCTCACTAGCTTAAGTAGAAATGTGGAAGTAAATATTAATTGCATTGATAATAACAAGGTTTCCATACTTAGCCAAACTGCTTTCTTAAAACATTGCAATTTAACTCAGCATTAGTGTGGGCTAAATACAGACTTGATACGAAAATGTGGTGGTAGAGAAACTGAATTTAAGCAAGATGAATGTTGATAGATGTCTGCTCTGAATTCTAAAATGAACTTTAATTTCAGCAAACTGTAAAAAGTAGTGTTTGGGCTATTTTAAATCTTGTGAATTCAATGGCATTTAAGGGAAGGAATGATGTTTGTATTTGGACTCCTGGAATCTTACATTTCTAACCTTAAAACTGTCTGTGTATCTGAGCACCTTTATCTTGTTGGGTTTGTATTTCAAGGGTGTGACTCAAGAGAGGCTTTAACAGGTTCCTAATGAGACTCACTGAAAAGCACCATGACTTTGACTATTGCTTTCTATAAAGGAAAAGAATAAGCTTAAGAATGATTAAGTCTTCAGATCTATGTACAACCCAAATGGGGTTTTCACCATTTTTTTTAGGTACAAAGATCATCTGAAGATATTTATCCCTGAAATGATATAAAATGGGGACTGGCTTTCTGTCAGGTGTCCCACAGAATAGAATTCTATGGTGATTTTCTCTCCCTCTCTGTCCTTTCACAGCCAGCTTGGTTTCAGGGTGTTCTAGAATATACTGCAGTAACTGTCCTGGGTAATATATGGGTTTTTTTGTGGCATAAAATTCTTACACTGTGGAAAAAGGTCTTGAGAAAATGAGAAGACATGGGTTATATCTATTGTACCTGCATTAAAAGGCTGACCTTTCAGGAATAAAATGTTGTTTCAGAGCTGGCAGTCCAGCCAGTTTTTCACCTACCTTGTACTGGTGCTGTATCTCAACCAGCTTGTCTGCTGTGGGAGAGCTTGTCAAAAGATGTGCAAAAAATCAATGTAAATGCATCTTAAGTTCTCCCCTCAATCACAGAGCTGTTCATGCTGTAAAAGGCAATTGCTCAGATCAGGGATGGTTTGCCCTTGGCAAATCTGTTACTGCTGTTCCCAGGCTACTTCCATGTTCATTATTTATCTGGACATAACTATAAATAGCACCAGGGAGGCATCACAACTTTACTTTTTTTACTTTATTAGGTTTTTGGCATTTTGGTTTGGGTTTGTTATGTTTGGGGTTTTTTTAAATGAAAAAAAAAAAAACCAAATGAAAAAATCCTTAATCCTATTTATTTTTTTTCAAGTCTAAAAAGCACTCACTCTTTCAAAGCTTTAAAGCACAATTTGTGTTGAGGAATAAAGTAGATCCAAAGGTGAAGCAAGCTGGTTTTGGTTCTGCTCGAAGGTGTATAAACACAAAGAGGGCCACAAGCACAGGGAGATAAGACCTTTCACTGACACCAGTTCAAAGCGTGATGAGAAGCTGCACAGATGATCACTGTCCATTCCTGGAATGGCTGTTTGAGGTCAGGGAATAACCAAGGATCCAGACACAGTCATGAAAGCTTGGCTGCTTTTTCCTACTGCTTCACCTGGTCTAATAGAAGATGCTGCCTCTTGGAGATTCTGCTTTCGATTAGTATCAGCACCTGTTTTTTTGATATTTCTGGCCAGGCATCAGCACAGATATTCAGTGCTAGTACAATGTTCCTTGGTGCTGGATGCTCATACCCATCTGTGAGGATGGCTTTGTTCCCATCTGTGAATTCAGTGCCTTTGTCTACAACCAGTGATTGGTTTAATTGAACAGCCTATATTGGAGTGAAAATGCTATTGATTCCCTATGACCCTCCCATGTGCCAGAATGAAGCTGTGGTGGACTAGACTGCTACCTGAAGTACAATTCCTTTAGATCAAATTGATACACGGAACTCCAGTTTTAAGTGTGACTGAAAAGTAGATGTATGGTAAGTTATGTTAGCAACAAACAAATCTGTGCTAAAAATAGTAATTACATTTTAATTACACTGCAAGATATTTTCTTAACATCCAAGTCACCTTTCCTCTACTAAACAAAATAAATACAGCATCTTATGTCCAAACCAAACAGTTTTCTTGCCAGTCTATGCTTCTCTTTTAAAAAGATCAGGCAAATGTAGGAGCTACTGGGACAAGCCAGAACACCCATCCTAAACTGAAAAGGCCCAACTTACTGGACTAGCTTTTAAGCCTTCAACTTCAAGGCTCCAAACCAAAATGTACAGCACTCCACAGCTGTCAGTCACACCAGCAGCCTCTAGCTGGGGTCTGCAGTGACCCTGAACTTGCTGAGACACCTAATTTGGCTGCAGCCCTGTCCTTTCTGTGGGGGTGAATGAGTGTCTTTGAGCCTGAGGAATAAGGGGTGGCAGGTGTTGGTTTCTCCCTATCCAATCCTGTTTTAACCTATAATAAATTTATTTTCCCCAAATTGAGCCTGTTTTTGCCTATGATGGCACTTAAGCAGTGATATCCCTGTAGTACCCTGATTCCATTCTTTATTTCATCTTAATTTCTGCCCCAGCTGCCCTTTTGGGGAGGACAGGGGGTGGGGGAGAGGGAGAAAGTGGCAGGTGAAGGAAGTCAAGGCTGATGGGGAGGGGATGCCTCCTTCTTTCAGCTTGTTTGGTGATGCTTCTGGTAGGCCAGATAGTTTTCCTACATTTCTGTTGCATCTGGGTTATTTAAGCCACAGTAAGCACATTAGCAGGTGATGTGGATCTGTGATTTGCATAGGTCACTGAAAATCTCTAGGCATGTGCACAACGATAGTGCTGGTGTCCAGTGGAGAGAGTCAATGATCTGAATTTGATTTTTAAATTAGTCACTTGAAAAAAATCTGTCCTAAAGCATGTAGGGTTTTTCTTTAAAATTGTGGAGGCCTGAATTACTGAACTCTAGGAAATACTCCTTTTTTTTTTTTTCTTTTTTTTTTTTTTTCCCACTTAGAAAAGAAATATTTATTTTCCAGTGTAATTGATGCACAGGAAATGATGGGGCACAAGTTTCTCAAAATTACATTCACTTCTAAATTTAGTTTTTTCTCACACCTTTTTAGGGCACTTTGATCAGTGGTTGCCTTACGCTGAACTCCTGACTTCCTGAGGCGGCATCTGACAAGGGGAACAAATGAGAATGAATCAACTCTCCCCGCAGAGGAGCTGCTATTAGAAATTCAGCTCCTTTTCAACATGATGCAAAGCACTTCTTGTAACTTCAGGTTGTTACCCACCTGAGGTCTGAAACCACTCCCACTAAGGTAGATGGCAAAATGCTTGCTCACTTCAAAGGCAGAAGGATTTGCTTCAGTATCTGTGCATCAACTTGTTTTCCTACAGTGCCTGTTAGCTGTACATGCCATGGATGCATGAATGTACGGGCTAACCAGTTGTTCCCACTGATGTTCTCCAAGGCCTGTCTGTGTTCTGCAGACACAGCTCAGCTGCTGAGCTCTTGCCACACTACACAATGTTCCTTTCCATTGCAAAAGTGTGGCCAATGACATGTAAGTTAGAGGTCAGAGGCTTGCTCTTGTGTTCTTTATTTTTCCAACTAGGTGTGCACACACAGGTGCTTATGCATACAAAAAAACACATTCTCACAATTGGTGTCTTAATCCAGGGAGATCTGTTTTCTCCACCCTCTTCTACAGACATGAAGACTGCTGAAGCAAGGAGAAGGGACAAGCTAACACAAATAAATATTCAGGAACTGTCATCTGGCACCTTGAGACTTTCCACATGCTTAGACAAGCAATCAAATGTGTGACAGCATTGCAGATATGGTCCCTTCTCATTCACCACCTCACTGGTGTAGAGCAATTGCCATGCCAGACGCTGTGGCCTGGGACGGGATGTGAGCAAATGTCCGGGCTGAGCCACTGCAGTTGGAATTGGGCACGTTTGTGCTAAGCAGGCAGCATCAGCCCTCTTCAGGGCTGATCAATATTTAATGTGGATTTACAAAGATGGACTTGAGGATGCCTTTAAAATCGCAGTGTTAGCTGACAATTTCCGAGCCACAGTCGTGTGGTTTTAATGTTTCTTTGGAGATTATAATGAGAATTTGGAAATGACAGGATGAGATGTAAGTTTCCTATTTAGCAAATTAAAGAGAGGTTTCCAGGTTTTCCAGGAGGCTCCAGCCAGCTTCAAAACAGGCTGGACCAAAACTAAACATGACTCAGATAATCACAATCCTGGTCAGAGGAACAGATCTAAGAATACTCTCCCTGAGCACCTGATTCACAATTGGTGGGAGTCTTTCCATGGGCTTCTCTTTGTTGGTGTCAATGCCTTTTCTCTCCCAGAGCAAACAGAAGTGTTAGTGAGGATTAGCATGTTGGTCAGCACGTTTTTATTTTTAATTTCTGTCAGCCTCTCATTCATGGTCACCGCTGTTTTTCAGGGTAGTATTGAAATTATTTGTGAATCCTTAAAGCCCGTTGAGTTGGGGTGTGATTGATCATTTGCCTGAAAGTTTGTCTTAGAAATGTATTGCCTATCAGAGGGGTGTCAGCAGCAGCCCGCCTCCAGCTCCGCTTCCAGCACCCAGGTTTGTCACCCGCCGCCCGGTTGTCACCCGATTTGTCACCCACCACCCAGTTGTCACCCGCTGCCCGATTGTCACCCGCTGACGATTGTCACCCACTGACAATTGTCACCCGCTGCCCGATTGTCCCCCGATCTCCCACGCACCCCCCTGTGGACACCCGCCCCGTGATTGTCCCCCCCCCAGGCTTGTCCCCCCGCCCCCGGCTGCGCCCCGTTCTACAGACATAATTAAAAGGCTAAAGACTGATTGAAGGTATTACAGAATCCTTTATTCTAAATAGAATAAATTATCACTCTTGCATAGTATTTTCTCACCAAATTGTAACTTTTTCAATGCTTACTGAACAGCTTAAGGAATACCTTAAAAATAGCATTTCATTTAAAAAAAAAAAATCTTTGACTAATCTTAGTTTTAAGTATCTTTTGTGTGTTTTCTTAATTTTTTTAGAAGTCTTCAGATCCTAGCTCTTCCTTTCCATGCCCACTGTTCACAAAGTACAAGCAAGGTAGTGAAATGGCAAATTTGGACCTCTTTTGTTTCTATCAGATCAGAAATGATGCTCTAACTGTGCTTTTAAATGTTTCAGTAGCTAGGGCCTTTAAGACCCATCCTGGAAAGGACTGGGCTGCAGGTATTCATTTGACTGTCTGCTGTTTTCAATGATGAAACTCCTGACCATTGCCATTGACAGAAGTCCCATTCCATATCAATAGGATCTGAAAGACTCTGATTTCCTCCCACCTGAAATGCCTATGTCTAGTCAACACTAGCCCCAAACACATTCCAGCAATATAAAAATCCTTCCCATGATCTAAGAAGCAAAGTTTCTAGTAAATCCATGCCATTCAATCTGTAATCACAGAAATAAAATAATCTGTCAAATTAATCCTGCAGCACTCAATAGATGAGATACTCCTCCAATGATATCAATCTCTTATCTACTTTTTTTAAAAAACGCCATCTGTTGCCCTTGGAAAACATCACCCCTAAAAAGTACGAACGTCTGAGGATAGAATCCCCAGGAAAGATGCTAGCCCCAAAATCTTACGTTATATTTCACCAACTGCTTGCACTTTACTGACAGCACAACAAACTTGTCTCCTGAATGCTTTATTTTAGGCTACAGGAGAGGTTGTTTGGAGAGTCGTCCATTGTTAGCCTTTGCAAACAATTGTCGATATAGGTGGTGGGTGCAGTGCCCCAGAGAATTCCTGGCCTGGAAGGTTGTGTTATGCTCACTGCAGAGAAACTGAAGTCATGTTTGGTGAAAACACTTGAGGTATAAACAGCTTTCTTCTCAGATACCAGTTGTAGAGACTTATCAGGCCATTCACACACGTCCAAATACTGACATGTCTGTTGATGTATACATGTGCACTATTAGCCCTCCATAGCATGTGTATTTTTGAGGAGGGGCTCATAGAATCCAGCTCATGTTAGTAGTTTAAAAAACAAAAACACACCAAAAAAAAGATTTAAAAAAACAAAACAATCCAACTCACCAACAAAAACAAACAAAAAATTACATATTAATCAATTATCAGAATAAGAAAAATAGGGAGATAAACAACTTCTAATCTCAAAATGAGCTTAAGAGTCACGTTCAACTAGTGCTAAGTCTAATATCTTAAAGGAACACTCTGAATTTAGGAGCAAAGCAAGTCACAGTGACATTATTAATGAATGAAATAGTAAGTCTAGCTGATAGAAAAATACATCAGTTCTGCAAAACACAGTCTAAAGTTTAAAAATAAATCTTTTCTGCAAGACTTTGTCTTCCTGTTACTCTGGAAGAGCATGAACAGCCTTCTCTGGCTTTATATGCACTGTGGAAATGCCTGGCACTCTAAGTGAAATGTGTCATCAGTACCTCAGTGTTCGTGTGCAATTACAGGATACAGCAACTGGACAACAATAAGTTCTTTCCCATGTACTCTTCAACCCAAGGAAAATAAGGTAGAGCGGGTAGTTCAGGTAGTTCCATCCTCACTTCACAAGTGAGGAATAGATATAAAATCTTTCCACACAAATAAACACATACAAGCTAATGTTGGTCAGCTGTTGGCATATTTAAGCAAATGCTTTCTTCTATTTTTATTTCCTATTACACTTCATATATCCAGTTCTGTCTATATGATGAATCTGAAAGGGAAAATACTTCTGTTCTGAATCAGTCTTTTTTAAACTTTACAGAGTATAAAACTTTATATTAATAGTTTCATTTGTTTTGATCATATCTGATCTCCTTATTTGTAACATATCATGTCTTAAATCCAGCCCTAGATCTCAAAGCTTTTTCCTCACATAAAAATTCAAACTTTGTTGATTAATATTTTTATGGAAATTGTCCCCCAAACATCTATCTATCTAGACCCATCCATCTCTGTCAGGATGACGTGTTGAATATTTGGTTTTAACTTATTCAACAATGTAGTAGATAAAAAATAATTTTTGGCTGGTCAAAACACAACCTAATTCACTGATAGCATTGGAACTTATTTCTATAATCAGTTGAGATGGAGTCATCAAGGAATTATGGGTACAGAAGGGAAAGAAAACACAGGGAAACAGAAGAGTTTAGAGAATTTTATTGGCATGTAAAACTGTCACAAAAGTCAGGTGAGCACAGAAAGAGGACAAGAAGCATTTACATTTATGCTTGTAATGTGAAATCCTAGATTTAATTTTAAGAATTCCAAAGTATCAACACTACAGTGAAAATGCTCAAGACCCGTGTAAAGCCAGACCCCAAGCTTCATGCTCATAACCTGAGGCAGATAATATGCATGGATGTAACTGGAAATGCAGATTTTCTTCCACTGTGCTGGCAACAAAACTGCTCTGGCAGTCATTTCTTCACCATCTGCAATGTTCTCCTCAGAATTCCCTCTAATCCCTGACTGCAGAGTGGGTTGGACTGGATGAGCTTTGGATGTCCCTTCCAGTCCACACCATTCAATGATTCTACAAACAAGGGAGGGGGAGATTCCACCATCATTTGAAACAGGAGGGAAGTTATTTAAGGAGGTAGAAACACAAGTACAATGGAGTGAAACGAGAACAGCAGCACCTGACAAACTTTCCTGGTGTTTTGGCATCCTGTCTCCAGGAAGAGGAACACCCATGTTTTCATGATGGCCCCCCTGGCGGGGGACCGGGGGGGGCCAGGGTCCTTCTCGGGGGCGGGGGGCTCCAGGCCGGGGGGGGGGGGGGGGGTCGGGCGCTGCCGGGGGGGAAAAGGGGATGCTAAAGGGATCGGACGCCGCTCGGGAAGAGGGGAGCCCGGGGGACTGGGTCAGCCCTGAGGGGGCGGGCGGGGGGTCGGGCCCTGCTGGGGGGGGGTCTGTGAAGGGAACGGGCCCTGCCCGGGGGTGGGGGCGCCCTGCGGCGTCCTACGGACTCCCACTGCGTCCCACGTGCCCCCTCTCGCCGCCCATGGTCAACCTCTCGGCACCCTATCGCACCCTATGGGCAACCGGTGGGCACCCTATAGCAATCTATGGGCACCCTATAGCACCCTATGGGCACCCTATGGAACCCTATGGATCCCTGTGGCGACCTACGGGCACCCCCCAGCCCCCTTCACCCCCCTATGCGCACCCTATAGCACCCTAAGGATCCCCCACGCGTACTGGATTGAAAAACTAATTAGTGATGAAGCCCTAACTGCTGTGCCAAAGTGTTTTTATCTGAGTTCAGTGGTCTGACACAATTTTTGACACTTTAGCCTAATACTTGCAGTGTGTTTGCAGGAGCACAAAGAAGGAGGTTACAGAAGCAGATTTTAACCTTTTCAAGGCTAAGTGCCCTCCAGTCAGTGCAGAGAGAGGCTCCAAATTCTGAAAGTTAGCCTCTGTAGAGAATAATGTTTCTATGCTTTCACATTCCTTGCCTTTGTCTTAGATTTCTGCCAAAGGATCTTCTGTTCTCCATGGAGTCATGCTATGGTGCCTTTGTATTCTTTAGGTTATACAGGAAACAAATAGTTTTAGTCCAATATGATCCCTAGACATCAAGGTGACTCTAGGTTTGGTATCTGACAGTTTCAGTATCATAGAATAATTTAAGTTGTAAAAAAATCCTTAAGATTATCGAGTCCAACTGTTAACCTGTCACTAACCTCACATTGAAATAGTTTTTGTGAGGAGATGTTGATGATAAAACAGCATTGAGGTCACATGTTTAAACAGACCCTGTACCCAGAGGAGGCCTTTGCCACAGGCGGCTGCCACAGGGGTGCAGGTGCTCCAGGGGCAATGCCAGCGGCTGCTCCCCCAGGGGTCCCAGTGCTGGGAGCAGAGATGGTTGGATCCCTTCTCTGGGGCTGAATCCTGGCTCCTCATATAGATCCCTGCCCTGTTTCTATTATCCTCTAGTCCTGCAGAAGATTACACCACAGCTTTACTGTTCATTTAAGACTGTTCTTTTGACTTATAGGTCTCATTTTTAGCTACCAAACTTTTTTTTTTCTTCCCTTCTTTATTCATTTTGCAGAGAAATATTACTTGAGAATACTTTGCAGTAAATTTGGGGTTAGATTATTTGTTTAATTTTATCGAATGTTAAAATCTTGCTAAAAGGTGCTGAGCTTAGCCTCTTATCAGTGTAACTGAAAACCCCCTGCTTTGTCTGGAGAACCTGATTCACCATGAGGTGTCCATCCCACCCTTTGCCCATCATTGCAGCATCTAGGCTCTTGGCACATTTCTTTTTCACTTCTGGGCTGCAAGCAGGATGAAAACACAACGTGCCATAAAACCACACAACAGCCTTTGAGTTTGGTAAGACTTTGATGCAAAAGAAAAGCCTCCAGAAAACCAGTGAGGAATTTCCTTGTGGGATTTTTTTTTACTCCTCAATAAACATTTAATATAAATACTTTATTATCTATAGTTCAGATTAGCTAATAAGAACTAGGTGCATTTGATATTTCATTGCAGTGCTAAGTTTGTACAGGATCAAATCAACTTACAAATTATTTCCATTTCTGTTTTTCCTCAAAACACATGCTTAATTTCCTTCTTAAGTTTTAAAGAAAAATAATTCTAAAATATTTAGAACATGCATTTAAATGACCACAGGAGGAACATAATGACCAAACTTTCCACCACCCCTTCCCCCACAGTTGCACTACGCCAGTGGTACCTGACTTCTATTTCAGACCCTCAGGCAGACATAAGCCCTAAGCCTCCTCTTTCCTGTTTGAATGCTCTCACTCCATAGCTATCATAGGAAGCCAGCCAGGATCTGACTGACCTGCAGCATATACAGCTGCCAGTGACTGCTGTGCAGCAGGGAAGGCAATGCTGCTGGCACACTGAAGAACCTTCAGGCAGGGGAGCCTGACAGTCAGCGCCAGAGCTGGATTTAAATGAAAGCCTGGTCTTGAAACCCAAGTTGTGTTAACTAGACTTCATCGTGATTACTGGCTTGTCTCCTCTCAGAGCTGCAGAACAGCAGCATGCTTACCCAGCACCTCACATTTTGGTTCTTTTTCTTCTCTTTTTCCTTGTTCCTTTTCATGCTTTCATGGGGTCAGAAGACATTGAGATCCTTTGAGCACAAGGAGCAATGTAAAATTGACGGGCAAAAAAGGAGACAAAACTGAAGAGGAGATAGGTCGATAGTCATATTTACATTTTCAATCCATTCTAAACTTGCTTTCTTAGTTTTCACTAACATTTAGTAAAGGAAGTACTATTTTAAAATTATGAGAAGAGGTTTTGTTCTAAGGTGATAGTTACCATTCTTTGCTGTAAGCTTGCCTTAAATCCCAACAATACCTTTTCTTCTTGCCTTCAGTCTGTCTTATGTGGCGAGTCACTGCTACAGAGCACAAATCTGCACAAGACCAGCTATAAAAAGCTGTTGGGAATTGACACCAAGGTTTACAAGAGAGGAGTGAATCAGCACCACCACCAAGCGTTGGGGCTGCTTTTAGCACACTTCATTTGCTGCTCTAGCTGCCATAATATTCCTAGACTGGGCTAAAGGAACTTGGAGTTTAATTCAGTGCACTATCTACCCACTTAAACACATCCTTAGTGACCTCAGAGAAATATGATGTTGGCTAGTATTTGACTTTTGGCTGGATCGCCTTGCCCTGCTGTGAGAGCTACCTCCCCTGCTTTTTATACTGGACTTCTCACTGCTTCTTCTGCTGCTGGACTCACTAGTACCTGATTTGCTGTACGAACTTTGTGTGGATGAGCTCTTTGACAGGCTACCATCTTCATCACTGTCAGAGTCTTCCTCATCATCATCCTCTTCAGAGGAGTCCTCCTCTGATTCACTGCTAGAGCTGGATCCAGAGAATTGTGCAATATTTCCAGATAAAAAACGTGTATTAACACCTCCCAGAGCAACTCAGCCAGATCCTCTATAACTTTTGCATGCTCATTTCTCACTTCTGCACCAGTAAATGTGCTTCTAATGAGCAGCTGCTGGCTTGTGTCCTGTTCAGCAGTTGGATACTAGAGCATCCAATACCACAGTAACATCTGAATAGGTCTGTTGCCTTTCTTTTGAATTAAGCAATTAATTGGCTTTCTACTCTTTTTTATGAACATATTTACATACATGGGGTCTTCTGCTAAAGACACTGAGCATGAAGAATTTGATACATGACATATATGGATTATTTCTTAAAAGGCAGAATATTTGCTGCCGTGAAAACCAAACCAACTTTTTGCCAGTGCTCTGGGAGGAATGTTAAATTCAATTATTTGTAATCATTACCATGGAAGTCTGACTCTCATAGATATATGGTTCCAAAAGGCTTTACAATAGTCATAGTATTTGGGCTTTTATCACCTTTCTAGTACCTGACCTGTTCAAGCTTTTTTTTTTCTGGGTTGTTTTGTTTTTGTTTTTCCATTATGTTCTGTAGCCTTAGGGGCACAGAATCCATTTAGAAAACAAATTGATATTCTTCTGACCGTAAGTTTTGGGGGATTTATGTAATAGGGCCCTAATGGAAAGATTAGCTGAAAAATCTCCGAGCATTTCTGTGCTCTATCAGTAGATATCTGTACTTTGAATTCTGCCAGAGAGGCAAAAAATAATGTAAATTTATTGCTAGTGCAGGGTAAACTTTGAAGCAGACAAAAATGCACTTCTGAGATTCTGAGCTGCTTCTGCAAAGGTTGATTTTGGTTGATTTTAGGGGACAGAGGACTTATTAGTACTTCATGAATTCATAAATTTTCACATGTAGTTGTTGCTGTCCATAAAGGGGGCTCAGCCATAAATTTATGTAATTTACATGGTAATTTTTAATGTATATTGTGTCAGAAGATTAATCTGTATAACTTGAAATGCCATAGCCTGGGAGTATATTAACATATACATAATACTTTCAGGCAGGGGTGTTATTTTGCAGGCCCTTTAATTTCAATGCAAGTAGTTAAACTGATTGTATGGACCTTTCAGCTGACAGATGTTCTTCAGTGCACACTGCAGTGATTTCAAAAATTGCCCCTGATTTCTCAAGATGGAGAAATGTGAACAGGAGACTCCTTCATTCCACTGCAGTTAATTAAGTAGAGAAACAGTGTCATGCTTAACAGCAGTTATAGATTGTTTGTTAGAATCTACATGAACCAAAAATGCTTACAACAGTGTATGAGGTGAGAGAATCAGTAATGGCTCTAATATAAAAAACAACATCTGGGTATTGTAGCAGCTTCAAATAACAGAAAATTAATACATGGTCAGTGTGTTAAGCACTATTTTGACACCATGTTTATTTGCAGTATACCTCAAAACTATTTTTGTGGCATGAGAACTCATAAATAACCTTTAACAGGAATTTAGGGGGACTGTAGACAGGTAAAAGCAATTAAACAATTAAAACAAGAAAAATAAAAGTTTTGACAATAACACTGAACAGTCAAAAACCAAACAAATGCCAATGACACTCAGAAAACAAGCCCTGTGAGGAGAGGCTGAGGGAGCTGGGCTTGTTTAGCCTTGAGAAGAGGAGACTCAGGGAAGACCTCATTGCTGTCTACAATTACCTGTCACAGAGATGCTCCAGTCCCTAAATCACCTCCCCTGGACTCTCTCCAGCAGTTCCCTGTCTCTCTTGATCTGGGGAGCCCAGAACTGGAGCCAGTACTCCAGATGTGTCTCCAGACATCAAAAGCAGCTCTGGATGGGTGGATGAGCCACCAAGCTGGGCCCTGGTGTGTGCCCTGGGGCTGGGTGGGAACCAGGGAATCCTGCTGCTCAGAGCCACACAACCACCTTGCCAAAGGCTCCTTTTAACTACTGCATCTGTCTCATCAACTAGTTTAATAACTGCTGTAACTCAAGAAGATACAATACTCTGGTCACTGAGCAAAAAAACTCGAAAGCACTCCAGAAGTAGATCTTATCATATACGTCATAATCTCATTTGAAGATCTATTTTCGTCTCCTCCAATATTCTTGTCTATATTATGATAAAAATCTGACAGAACAATATGCCATCAAAGATCTGAATAAGTATTTTAAATAAAAAGCCATTACATACAGGACCTTCTGAACAATGTCCCCTTGTCACTGGCTTCCATGTAGGACAAGTGCACATACGTAGCCCTTTAAATGCATCATACTTTGCAGTATATTGCAGGCACTATTTCTAGATAATCTTCATATACCATTTATAACACTTCATTAAATACTTCCAGATTTAAGCCTATTAATATTTACTATCTAAATATATGCTTAGTATAGCACATATATTATCTACAAGACAGTAATAGAAGTTTTTCAGTGTGCTAGGAAAAAAGTCCTTAAAACATTGTTTTCAGGCTATTGCATCTTCTGTCTTTATAGGCATAACAACATGATCAGTAACATGGAATCTTACTTAGCCTAGAGGTGGCACCAGCTACATGAGTGCCTAGAGAAAATCACAGTCTCAGTGCCTAACTCTCAAAAAGAGCAAAAAGCCCTCTAATGAAAGTCTGTTAACAGAATTGTCTGTCTCTTGATTACTATTAAAAGTTTAAGGGAGTACTGCTGAAATAGATGCTAACGCTTAAGGACTGAATTGAAAATTTTCATTAAAAATAGAATTTTCAACCTTTCCTTTTGTATCCCACTGTAATCCATTGTCATATTTGGAGACATTCTTCACTCAGCCTTGTTAAGGTTGTTAAGCTTATAAAGTCATACTTATCACATCAGGTTTATTAAGTAAATGTGCACACTTAAGAGTTTCCCTAAATCATAGATTTAAGCCTGCGATAAATTCTTTTCAATGCCAACTTGTTAAAAGCAATGTTTCAGGAAGGAGCATAAATTCATAATACTCTCCATTACATACATATCATTTCAGGTAGCTGGGCATCTCAGTCTCATCCTCAGATGCGACTTGAAGAACACAAAAGATACAAACAAGTTAAGTTCTTAAAACTTGAGTCATGAACTCCAATTTGAAAATCTGCAGTGCATCCACTTCCCCCAAGTCACAGAGAAAATCTACGGAAAAATCACGGGCTTATAAATATCTGCAGGGTGGCTGTCAAGAGGATGGGGCCAGGCTCTGTCCAGTGGTGCCCTGGGATAGGATGAGGGGCAATGGGCACAAACTGAAGCATGGGAAGTTCCACCTCAACATGAGGAAAAAATCCTTTCCTATGAGGTTGACAGAGCCATTCATGTCCTGCTGAGCAGTTAAGCTGCACAGCTTGGAATGTGAGTTTCTGGAAGGTAATATCTGCTCTGTCCATCTCTCTGATCTTCTGGGCTGAGGCAGTGATGCACAGTGGTGTGAGCCTGGGCTAGTAGGTCAGAAACACTACTTCTTCCAGGTGGGACAATGTAACTCCAGCTGTTGTCCAGAACAGTGCAGGTAATATCCACATTGCTGTGAAAGGAAGGGAAGCAGAGCCTGGAGTCAGAATTTGGCTTCGAATCAGAGTACATGGCAAGACACCATACAGCTGAGGGGTGTGATTCATGTATCTTTTCTATCTTATGCTTTTGCCCGTGCAGCTGTCACTTGGATTAAGGCACCTCCTGGTTAACAGGCTAATCCAGTGTGCTCACTACCACTCCACTTGCCATCTCAATTGCAGTTTTTCAGATACCAATAAAGCAGCAGCTCTGAGTCGTGGATGATTGTTCTACACCAGAGTGTAATTTGAAAGCCATTATATTTCATCTCTGAAATGCTCTACAACCAGGAACATAACTGTTAAAAAAAGCTACTTTATTTCAGACTAGATGTGCTTTATGTGCTTTCTAAAAAGATTTAGACGTAAGAAGGTATCCTAATTCCTTCTTTCATTTTGCAAAATGTTATGTTAATGTACAGACAACAACACAGGAAGTGTCATACTGGGACAAAAGCCAAGGAACTGGTTCTTTTTCTTCTTCTTTCCCTGGGATAAAGAAGACCAAAATATTGTCTATTGGGAAACTGATTTCTTGTCTAAAGTGAGATATATTTGCAATGGAGTAGTTTTTTGCGGTTCCGGTATTCGCCGCTGCATGCGGATTACATCAATGCGGCGGCGCGCAACGAGGGAGTGCTGCACGCCGAGCGGCCGGAGACGTATGTGCCGCAACCGGGTGACCTGATCTGTCTGGGCCGGGCATCGGCGCGGGCGATGCGCTTCGACGAGTTGCCGACCGGCCGGTTTTTCGCACACTGCGATATCGTGGTGGCAGCCAATCCGGGAATGCTCGACGTGATCGGCGGCAATGTGGTGGGTTCTAAAATATCCAGGCACTGGAGCTGTGACATGCTGGTCTCAGAAGGTTGCTGTGTGCTTTGTGTCTGCAGCTGTGAGTAATGGCAAAACCCTGTGCCAAGAGTTTGCTCCTCTGGAATTTACAGAAAAATTATGGAAAAGAGATTGGTAAAGCCTAAAACTGTCACATAAAACAGCATAAAAAGTCACATAAAACTGAAAGGTAGACTGAAATTAAGTCTTGCTGGTTTTATAATGCTAGCATTAGCTGTTTGGTTTTCTTTTATGACTTATTAAACCTAATCACTCAAATGAAAAGAGAATTAAACATTGTAGCTGCTGTTGTATATTATTCTCTACTATCCCACATTCATTCTACTTTATTTCTTAAATAGTATAATAACATTTCCAGTGTCAATACAAAGAAGAATGTGTTATAAAGAAACAGTCTAACAACAGGAAAGTTTTTTTGGTCTGTCTCTTAAAATATGAAGTACATTATTTGTATGGTTATAGTGTCGAGGTCTTCCCAGAGTGAAAAGACAAAAATCAGGAGATAAAACTCATACAACAGGAAAATAAAAAATAACCCTGTGAGTGATCAAATATGAACATCAATATCAGAGAGGTTGTGGAATCCTGTGCTCTGGAATGTTCCCAATTCAGATGAGCAAAGTCATAAGCAACTACATCTGACTTCAAAGCTCAAAGTTAGTCCTACTTTGTGTAGGGTGTTAGATCAAAATATCTCCTATTACAGCAGTTTTTACTTATTATCTGAGGGCAGAATTTGTTCTTTATTCTTCAAAGAAGAAATGAAAAGTCTTTTCTCTTTGCCTGCCTGCCCTCCTTACTGTTTCACATTACAAATGGCTCCCAGGCAGGAACATGACTGTGGCATTTCTTAGCTGGTCTCTCTCTTCAGGGAAGAAAGGTCCGTAGTTGTATTTTACGTATGTACAAGAACAGTGTTTCAACAGCTTCAAACCTTGGTATTTCAGTAAAAACATTTAGTGACTGCAATAAGAACTTAAGTTATTATCTTCAGTTATTACCAGTTATTATCTTCAGTAAAAACAGTTATTATCTTCAATAATAACTTCTCTTTTTTGAGACCAAAAGGCATGTGAGGAGACAATAATTTTATTAAGGAAAAAATATATATCTGTGTGTGATAATAAATATTATCCCGATCAAGAAAAGGGATTTTTTTTTAAACCTGAGACGTAGGTCTGAGCTGGAAAAAAGCAGCAGAGGCACCAATACTCAGAGTTTTGTGCTGTTCTCTGAAGGCATCAACTTCTTTATGGTATTTAGAGCCAAGACTTCTGATAGAGTGATATTTAAGTTCAGTGGTCCCAAGTCAGCAGTACAAAATGCTCTCTATCAAGGCAGAATGGTTCTCTGTGCCAATTATGTGTTTGTCTTGCCTTTGCTCAGCTCATGGGAGCACCAGCGAATCATCCTCTACCATCAAAAGAACGGCCCAAACTACTGATGAAATTATGAAGAAGTTTCTGGAAAAAGAAGGAATTGAATTGATGTATAGGAAATTATGGATTCAAGCTGGTGGGGATAACGAAAAGATACCCTTAATTTGGGAAACAAGAATGATAGAAAAACCATCTACCGAACATAATGTTGAGATTAATTTTGAATGGGAAGCTCCATCCTCAAAAATTAAATTCCCCAGACCATGTAACTGGAGAAAAATTGAATTTAAAATTTTTCTATTAAAGAACCCTTTTTTCTGGTACCTTGAATGGTAGCTTCAGACAAACTTTTCCAATATATTGAAAAAAATATATATATATAAACAAAGATAAAGCAGTTAACTAAATTTTAAAAGTATGTTGTTGCTAAATGTCTCATCTGTTTCATGAATATGTAATAATAACTAGTTTCTTTGCATGGCAGGGTAGGAGCTTACACATTTTAGAAGTGAACAGCATCAGAATCCATTTTAATACTTACTCATTATTTTATATGATCAATGAGAAAACTGAAATAAATACCAAAATTATCAGTAAACTAATACATTGTGTTGATGTTTTAAAACATGCACTTATTGTTTACTTTAGTAAACACATCAAGAATTCTAATGCATGTTGCAAGAGTTTAATTGAAATGCCCAAAGCTCTCAATTTGAATAAGCAGATTTAATGAACCTTATACTAAGGCATTATCAAAAATCAAAAAGACAAAAGAGGGTACTTCCTCTCCGTTCTACCTTCAGGAGGGATCTCTGTTGTTCTAGGCTAAACCTCTGAGTAGAGAAAGCCTGTAACCTGTTAGATAAATATAAAAAGAGCAAAAAAAGCCCCCACATGTATCCGAAGTGAGAGCTTTCTCTGTGAACAGGAGTGAGTATCCGGTGTCCGATATCCTAATGGTCCCTGGAAGATTCTTAGCACTCATGTGTAGAGTTTTTTTGGTGGTGGTGATGTCTTGTTTTGTGGTGGACAAAGAAGGTAAAGAGAGGAAGAGGAGAAGGGAGAACTGCATGGGCTGTATTGGAAACTTCTTAAAGAGATGTAACCTTTTACCAAGATTAGTTATGAGACATACACATAGGAAAACGAAGTTCAATAATTCAACTTTTTACAGAGAAACTTGCTATCTAGGGGATAAAGCAGTGGGAAACTATGTTGATTGTGGCATGCACAGACTTTGCAGACATGCATTTCAATTTCTAATGAGAAAGAAATAGGTCCTTTTCTTTCTTCTTTGAAGCTATGTCAAGCATAAATTTCTAGTAAAAATATGTCAGATAAGAATACTGATTAGGAAGCAATAAGCCATTATAGGCCAATTAAATTTATTTTTACTTTTCTTGGAAAGGATGAGGCAAAAGAGAAATGAAAAACCAAACCACTGCTGGGCAAATGTCTGACAGAAAGTTCAAAAATAACAGGGACAGGAGCAAGAAAATGTTTCCTGTTTGCTTTAGACTTTTCCTCATCTTTGGTCACTATGTTTCCACTCAATGTCCAGTAGAGGATAGAGATTCTTCTTAGTCCTCCTCTTGTTAATATGCTTATTTTTTTATTAGCATTTATGGCAATAGCTGGATTAAGTTCTAGCTGGCCTTTGACCCTTCTAATTTTATCCTTTGCATACTCTCACAATATCTTTGTAGTCTTTTGGAATTGCCTGCCCCTTCTTCCTTTGGCCGTAATTTTTTCTTGTCTTCGGGCAAACAAGCAAAATTATCAACGCATGGGCAAAAAAAAAAATCAACATAATTTACAGTTATGTTAAACACAAATGAGTACAACTAAAGCTGAAAATCTAATGTCAAAAGTCAGAAAAAAAATTAAAACTAAGTATAAATTTAGGACCCACTAAATTCAAAACCTGCTTAAGGCCACATAAATTGCTGTGATAAGGCTGTGGAAACAAGCCTATTTTATGTATTTTGCGGAGTGGGTTGCTGGACCCCACAGCGATGCAGCTGCACTGCCTTTGGTGTCCCCTTGGTCTTTGCTGTTCTTAGTTGCTGGTTGGAGGTGCATTCCCCCATAAACAAGCAGCTTGGGGAGGATGGTTTTCCTCTCCCCAGGCTCTGATATGGCTTCTGCTTTCTGGCTTAGGCACTGTGGTCTCACCCAGGACCCCTGCACATTGCTGCTTCCCATGTGCTGTAGGGTAGCAGCACTCAGGTTTGAGTGCTTCCTTTTTCTGAATGCGTCTCAAGCATGGTGTGTGAGACTTAGCAGCTCCCTATCAACTTGCTGGAATAGTCACATTGTGATTTGGGGCTCTGTTTTGTCAAAATTTTGGTGTATCTAGGCCAAAGCTCCCGTGAGAGACAGCAGAATTACTGCAGTTCTGTAACTCACTTGTTAGAACTAAGAGCTGAGATAGCTGAGAAAACAAACAAACAAAATTCAGTAAAACAACCAACAGTAACAACTATGCATTGGTAATTACGTTTTGAAACAGTTCAAACAAGAATTGTAGTCTCTTAATGTGAGGTATGGCTGGCAGGTGGTCTAGCTACTCAAGTGCTACAGCACTGCAGCTTGCAGGGATCTTACCTATAAGCTGCTATAAAATAGAAAACTCTTCAGGTGAAGCTGTAGCAGTTCAGAAGGGTAATAACTCTGGGGACTGAAGCCCAGAAGTGCACAGCACATCCTGCTGATGAGGGCAGCAAGCTGGGCTCTTTTTAATTTTTTTTTAACCTTGCCAGACTTGCACACAAAGTTCTAAGTTCAGCCCTTTGTAAAAAATATCGCAGATTTTTGAATAACAGCAAAAACACGATAAACCTGAGAAATACATGAGAGACAAGATGAAAATGTTGATCATCTTTAAAAATAAAAGTCTTAATTATCAGTGAGCCACAGGTTACTTTCTCAAGGGTTCTTAATATTTTTACAATATTTACAGTATTTCTGTCTCCTGGTTATCTTCCGACAATCTGCATGGAGTAGCCCCAGGGCAGAGCACAAATGCAGAGGCAGATGAGCACAAGCCTTCACTGGAGAGATTTCAGCTGAGCTCCATGCCTACTCGTATCAGTACCACATATACTTGAATTAAAGAAAAACCTACAAGCTGAACTAATGTAAAAACTAACCCAAAAACTAGTTAACCAAAGGGTTAGAATAATTGACATGCAAGGACAGAATAAAGAAAGTGTCCTAGATTAGATAGTACCAGGTTCTGCCATCTCTCAGAATCGATTTAATGGAATGTTTGTTTCAATAATACTAAATTCTTATCTTTCATCAGATTTTATTAACTTTCAAATAATAATGTTTGTCTTCTTAAAAAGCTTGACTTTAGAGCTGTATTCATTTGCACCTGTTTACCTACAACATTTAGGCATTATACTCTGCACATAAGTCAACCAGCCCTGTGTAAACTGTGAGCTCACAGATAGGATTTTATTTTGATCATTATATTTTCGTAAGTATTTCTGACTTTCTGAGGAACATGGACCTTTTGGAATTCTTGCTGTTACAGCTCTATTTTTTTTTTTTTTTTAAAGGATCTGACCTTTTACATACGTTTTCTGTAAATTCTTCTCATTAGGCAAAATGTTGTGTTTGATTCATTTAACCCATCTACTTGTGTGATATGGCAGTCACTACATTAAACATCTCAATGAGAATAAACAGAAAGCAAGCTGTCTTGGTTTACAGCTTAAAGCAACCTAATGTTGTCAGGAACCTACGTGTTAAAGTTTCAAGTGCTTTCTTTCCTGAGAAGCAAAAAGTCATTTGGATTTTGTGTTCTACTGTAAAAGGTCTATTTGAAGCATCAACTTGATGGCAGTTCCTTTAAAATGTCATTTGTGAGCTCTGTATTTGACACATCACAAGGGTTTTTTTGCAAAGGATAAAAAAAAAAATGTACAGTTGTCCTCAGTCCAGATGCGCAAAGCAATGGAAAGTATGTACAAGTACTTGTTGTAAAGTTTCTCAAATAACTCAAATAACTCAAATAACTCAAATAATCTTCCTAGCACTAGACTTCCATATTTCCCAACCTTTCAGGTTATCCTTGGCCACCAGAATTTGGGTTTCTGATACCTACTTATTATAGCTAATCAGAGAAGTTGCTATTTGTAGTTTAACAGTCCCAAGTCTATATTAATGATTTGTAGCATCTTTCCAACTTCTAGTCCACTGATTATAGCAGTCAGAAATATTAAAGTAAATACATAAATTAAAAATAAAATAAAATGTCAAGCTCAATCAGTTGGAGGTCTGGAACCTGGCTCCAGGAATACTGATATTTGCTTTAAAGTCCAGCAATTTACAGCCAGGCTTTTTACATCAGCATCCCCACTGTGCCATGAGAAAAATCTTTAGTGGAGGAACTATTTGTGGAGATTCAAAATGGTATATAAAGTCTGTGACATTTTTAGAGTGGCAGTAAAAGCTGTTAAATAGATCTGGATTGTATCTTAAAGCTGTAGTGTGACAAGAGTTTCCTTTGGTGGCAGTGCTGGCTGGAGCAGTTTGTATCCATCCCCCTGCCACCCTGCCCACTGTCACACTACTACTCAGTGAAGTGATACAGGGTACCAGTGATTCAGAAAAGAGTTTTTAATCTGGATCCATACCTTGATCCAGTTTAGAATACAGTGCCAAAACCAACTGTACTCAGACTAACATTGTCTTAGTCTGTTGGCAGACCCAAGTTCAAGCTGAGAACATAATTTTCACACATCTCTTTTCTAGAAGCACTGCTAGCACTGGGCTAGCATGTATATCTTTTGGTGAAGGTCATCTTTTCTTTCCAAGTTCATTTAATGTCTTATTAAATACAATTAATAATACTAAATTATGGGAAGAAAGTTTTTGTTGAGTTACAAAATAGAATTATACAAGTTTTCAGTATCTGTGCTAGAAAATAATAAGGAATTTATCACCAGTCAAAGATGATTATTACCTAAATATGATCTATTTGTCATCATACTTATTAACTTATGAAACACACTTAACTCATCATAGTTGAACTCCAGCTTGTAATTTCTTGTGTTACACAACTGAATTTGGCATTCCTGTAAAATACTCAATGACCAAATGTTGACATTTTCCTTCAGTCAAACTCTTCACAACAAACACAAAAGCATTACAGATTCCCTTATTTGGGCAGAGCTGTTGCTTGTTTGGAGATTGCACCTGCCCTGGAGGTTTACAGTGCTAGGAGAACACTATTAAAAGTTTCAAAGGGCTGCTAGGGAGGGAAGGGAGAGGTGAAGGAGAAAGATAGGTGACCAACTTGTCATCCAGAGGGGAAAAAATACTATACTGTTGATTTGAAGTGTAAGCACTTCCTTGATGGTAAGAGTGGAAGAGAGCAGCAATTATCCTTGATGCTTATAGAAAAGTCTAACTAAATGTAAAGAAGGTGTAATGTCATTTACCTTTTTGTTCATCCGGGGAAGTTTGTGTGGTTAATCAGCATTCACAAATGGACAACACCATAAAAGAGCTCCATGCTGTTTATCACTGCTCTCTAAATCCAATGGTCCCATCATTTCTGCTGTGTAACAGATCAGCTGGCACTGATGGTCTGGGATGTGAGACAGCTCCATGTTTCTATTTTTATTATTTTAATTAAAAGATTAAGAACCGTTGCTGTGCTGCGTGGCACTTTGGCTTCTATCTGCAGGCTTTAGGGCATCTGAAAAAGGAAATTGTAATTAAATCTGTAACGTTCCTCCTTGAAATGA
The DNA here is from genome assembly GCA_024336885.1 of Actenoides hombroni. Classification (NCBI taxonomy): domain Eukaryota; kingdom Metazoa; phylum Chordata; class Aves; order Coraciiformes; family Alcedinidae; genus Actenoides; species Actenoides hombroni. Next base: position 173,584 of record WUAM01005831.1, read on the forward strand.
TCTGCTTTCTTACAAAGCCTGGGGGTGCCAAAGAAAAGTAAATAAAGGTAATTCCCAGATTCCTCACGTGTAAGTGGACTGTACCTGTTGCAGCTCTAACTCACTTGCCATCTCTTCTTTTCCCTTCCTTTCTCCATACCTGCTGTAGCACTCTGACAAAGTATTGAACTTATAATATTCCATGAAGTCTGGCAAATGACTGTTTGAAATGTAGTTTTACATACAGAGCTTTTCTTATTTCAAGTCCAGAACCCCTTTGATAGGAAGAATAATAGGACTGTGCTTCAGGATCTTAGTGAGAAGGGCTTGTGAAGAGTTGATCATGGAGCTTTAGAGATTAAACATCTTGAGACAACTAGATGGGAGTCTAGGAAAAAGGATTGGATTCTTACATGCACTACCCTTTTCCAAAGCCATATAGAGTTCTGTGATTTAATACTATGCACTTTTTTTAAAAAAAATTACTATTTGTTGCTCCCTAAATAAAAATGTTTATTCCCTTTTAAAATTCTATTCAAATCTGGAACACGGTATAGTGATGAGCTGCTAGACTTATTATGTGCATATAAAACAACATATATATTTATATATGCTAATCCATTTAGAACACCTCTTATTTAGGAAATGTATTATTCTTTCTTTCTTTCCTTCTTTCTTTCTCCTTTCTTTCTTTCTCCTTTCTTTCTTTCTTTCTTCCTTTCTCTTTTCTTTCTTTCTATCTTTATTTCTTTCTTTCTCCTTTTTGTTCTCAATTCTTTCTTTCTTTCTTTCTCCTTTCTTTCTTTCTTTCTTTCTTTCTTCTTTCTTTCTATCTTTCTTTCTTCCTTTTTCTTTCTTTCTTTCTTTCTTTTTTCTTTCTTTCTTTCTTTCTTTCTTTTCCCCTTCCATTTCTTTTTCCATTTCTGTTTTCCCCTCCATCTTTTTCATACTTTATCTCCCTTTGTGACCAGCTTTTAAAACAGAGGAGAAGAAATAAATAGTCAAGTTATTGCATTCCACATGCCCATTCCAAGTCAGTTAGGGTTTGGGCCTTTCTCCCTAAATGGGAGAACTGCTTTCAGAAATCCTGGAACCCTCATTTTGATGAAAACCTCTGGAGCATTCATCACATTCCCAAAAATTCCCACCACGGGTAGCACAACAGCACAGTGAGTGAGCAGCATGGTAAGGAGCTTTCCTGGAGATTCTGATGCTGGGGTGTGTGTTAGACCCCAGGGAAGCTCCTTAAGACTCCTGCAGGAGAAGAGTGGCCAGGAGTTTACTGCTGAGCCTAAAATGGCTTTTCCAAATGAAATGGCTTTTCCATTGTGCCAGAAAGAGTTCTGAGAGATCAGGAGGGCTCCATTTGTTGTTGGTACCTACCCCCTGAGAAACAGCTTTTTAGGGGGAAAAAAAAAGCAGCCCTTCACAAATAAATCAGTTTGGTTATTTCTATTCTGAGAGTAGGGGGATGAATGACAAGGGGGTTGGAGCGGAAGCACTAGGAGAGCTTACTGTGTATTTCTCATTCACCACTGCTGGGTACAGACCCTCTATCGCCAAAAATAAGCCCCACTCCTCCCAGGGAATGATAAAAGATTTCCTGGGCAGGTCTCAGAGCTTTCCCGTTTTTGGGTATTATCTAAATTGTTTTGCCCATCTCTTCTTCATTCATTTTCTCTATCATAAATATCATTCTACATGGGTTTCACCTGTATTTGTATTTCAATTATGCATCTCTTTAAGGAGATAGATCCACCAAGTGATACTGTACCCTGTGGCACAAAGAATGAGGCATTGTTTACTTTTGCATGCAAAGGCATGAGGATGGAGCACATACTTTATAGGATACTAATTAATTATTTGGATGTTTGGGGGCAGGGTGTGTGAAGCAAACACTGCAGCAGGCAAAGATTTCCCCCAGCAGATCCCCATCAGCTCAGTGACCCCAGCACAGGGCTGTATTCAGGGTCCACCACAGCTTCCAAACCAACAGGATCAGCTTCAAGTGGCAAATACATGTGTAATCTCAGATGGCAGAAGGATGGCATTGAGTTCAGGGCTTCCATGTGCTGGTGGATGCTCTGAAGGAGGGGTCACCATACAAATGTCTGTGCTTCTCCAGCCCGTAGTGTTGCTGAGGGTTGTTGTGATCAAAGTGCATGACCTGGCACTTGGCTTTGTTAAACCTCATCCAACTGACCTCAGCCCAGCGCTCCAGCCTGTCCAGATCCCACTGCAGAGCCTCCTATCCTGCAGCAGATCCACACTTGTGCTTCAGTTTGTGTCATCTGCAAATTGACTGAGGGTACATTTGATTCCCTCGTCCAGGTCATTGATGAAGATGTTAAACAAGACAGGTTGATTAAATTACAAAATCTATTGAGATTAAACTGTCATATACATAGCTCTCTAAAATACTGTGTGCAGTTAGATACCAGTAGGTTTACATTCACTTAAAGCACTTCAGCAATTGCAAGTCCTAAAGATCTGCCATGTTTTTATATTCAGCAATTTGGAATTATGGAGCTTCATATGGCACTAGGGAAGAACTGCAGAGAATAGCACCAAGATAAGGGGATTAAAAATGCAGCCTACAGGAAGGCTTAAACTGTTTACTTTTTATTCTTATCTATCAGAAGACTTTGCCAAGGTATGCAGCAGAAATGCCTGTTATTCTTGGACCTTACCAGTGTCCTTAGCTTCTGTAAATTGCAGGAAGGGTGAGTGTGCATTATTTTCTAGAGAGGCTTTTTATTATTGAAGTGCCAAGCTAGGAGAGAACATGAAAATAGCAAAGCAGGCAGTGACTATTATTTGAGTTGTGCTGTTCAAGGCTTGAAAAGGGTTGCATCACATAAAATTACTTTAATAAAGCTCACCAACTTGCAGTCCACACATTATACTATGAAAACTCCCCATCCATTTAAATGACCATTTTATGTCCATTATCTAGTAGAAGCACATGATATTTTATACTAAAAGAACTGTAGGTTGTGTTTTCTTTCCAGTTTGATTTTTATTTACTACACAAGTGTTGTCTGCCTATAAAATACAGGCACACTTACTGGTAGACTCTGCTCCCAGAAACTTCAATGGTCTCTGTTCTCTGCTGCTTGAAGTTCCAGATTATCTTTAGAGCTGGTTATCCTTCAGTTCTGACCTGGCTGCCCTTTTTCTGTGCTGTGCAGTAGTCCTGACCAGCAGAGCAAAGAGGTGCTCTGAGATGTGACACTGGATTGCCACAGTAGGTACTGGCTGGCAGCTTGATAGCAGGCTCTAAAAATCATTTCTCCAATCCCACCAAGATGGCATTTGTCAGTTTTCATGTAAATATTCATCCATATTCAGATTTACAGCAAACCAAATTAGAAGTTCAAGTCAGAGAGTAAGTGATGGAAACCACACGGGAAAACAAAAGGCACCTCAGCTCTGAAGCGCACTGGTGTCAGCTTGTGCTGGCAGGGAGTCTCATCATTACATAATGATGCACTTATCCAAACGGCATTTAGTGTTTTGGGAGACAGATGTGCCTTGCAGTTGCTAGTAGAAGTTAAACGTTAAATATGAAACCCATTCATTAATATAAAAGGTTTTTAAAATTATTTACTTTTCACTTTCTATCTTCCTCTGTTCCTACAGAAAGTAGTAGCACCACTGAATATTTTCTGCTTCCCACTTCACCCTCCTGCTGCAGAGATAACCACCCAAGCTTGTGTGGTACAGGGTTAGGCTTGTCTTAGTGTATATGTCACAGAAGGGTCTCACAGGCCACTTATAAAGGGCGGAAATAGCCCTGAGACCAGGTTTAAATGTTAATTGTCTTTATTATATCAATAGAGGAGGACTGTGTGCACACAGTATGAGTGTGTTTGTCTTCCCTAAAATTTACCCGTGTGACTCACGACTGGCTGTCTCTGTGCTGTTAATGGGATAATTGAAATACTTCTCTGGTGGTCAATTTAACATGCTCGAAAACCAACAGTAAAATGATAAGAATGGCAATTATACTCCCACATTCATTTTGTGATTTTTAATCTCCACAGGCTGGGCAGAATGTGCATTTGTTTTACGAAATTATCCAACAAGCAACACTATACAATGCAGGAATAGGTAACATGTGAGTAGCTGATGACTCCCCAATGCACAGCCAGTACAGACCACTCCACTGAAGGCAGCACAAACACATAACCCACTACCCAAGGCAGTCAGGGAGCAGCACAGAACACATTTGGTAAGCCATGCACAGTAGTTAATTGTCAGGCTCATCATTTGGGCATTGTGAATAAATTAAATCAAAATGTTTAAAATATCGATTTTTTTCTTTTTATACATAGGTTCATCCATCCATTCATACCTCTTACATTAACAGAGTGGGAGACTTTATTAACTTTGTAGGTCACATGCAGGCAAGTAGAATGCAGATGCTTATCTTTTTAATTTATTGTCCTTGTCCAAATTACAGATATCATTCTCACTTTGTATCTTCATGGTCTTGGGAATCTGCTAATGTTGTGTGAATAAACACATAAAGAAGGCTCTGCAATAAAGTCTCATTTCTTTTATGTGTTCACTATAATAATAACAATAATATAAAAAAAATTCCAATTATAATAATAACAACTCCATGCTCTACTCTAACCTTTCCTCTTAAACTTTTGGGGCACTGTTACTATTAGCTACGCCAACTGCAGTCTATAACACCTCTGTGTGTCAACACAAGGTATGAAGGGACTGCAGCTCTTTGCAATGTGTCAGCAGATTGAAGTACCCAAATGAATCACAGATTATGTGGGAGGCTATACAGAGACACAACAGAAACAACAAAACACAGGATCAACAGTGGAATGCAAGTGATCAGTACAGAAAATGGATTGAAATGTAAAGTAGTTTATAAGATAGTAGTTTATAAGATAGCATTGTGCAGCTTTGTGTGTCTGATGGTCCCATGACACTTGCAGTTTAACCATTATCAGAATTTCTGGTGGCATCACAGAAGGTAAGGAAGAGAATTAAAGGGAGACAATGAAGAAATTGTTGAGTATTCATATTCAGGAGAAAAATAAACATTTCAGCATGATGTGTTAGGAATAAAAACAAAGCAAAGAACCTGATTTCTACCCCTTCACCAACCTATCCTTACAAGGTCACTCCTCCTCAGGAAGATGGATATTTTACTTCTCATGAGTAAGTAAGACAGGAGAGCTTTAGGTACCTGATGTTTAAGTATCAGACTTTATATTGTCAAGTTTTCCCCAGTCATACCAGAGACCTCCTTTGTATTTCAATTTGTTATTAAGTTTTTCCTTATGGTTCATTCCAGCTTTAGTTAGAAAGGCTGATGAAGCTCTCTCCTCCAGAGCCTTAACTACATTCTGACAAGTACCATGAGTTCTCTAAGGTACTTTTTAATGAGCAACATAGAAAAAGATACACACCAGTGGTGGCCTGAGAATCAATTACTTGACAACTACATTCAGAGGAATGACATATTAAAAAAAAACAATCAAACATCCAGAAACACTACACGAGGGTGGTCAACAATCATGCACATGTCAATAACATTTTAGCACCCCCTGACATGCACTTGGAAATATTTATTAAAGAGAATTCAGAATTCAGAGTTGGTTTAATCAAGCCAATTAAAAATCTCAGTGCTGAATTCTGAATTCTTATTAATATTTCCAAGTGCATGTCAGGGGGTGTTAACATTTTATTATGATGCTCTAGCACAGCTGAAAAATGTATTAAAGGAGTTTCATCCTGCGTGTCTATTTTGACCTCTAAAGGTCATCTTCAGTAAACAAGGACATCTTTGAATAGATAAGATTGCTCAGAGCCCCATCCACCCCAAATGTCTCTAGGCATGGGGTCTTCACCATGTCCCTGGGCAACCTGTTCCACCACCCTCATAGTGAAGAACTTCTTCACAATGTCCAATCTATATCTACCCTTCTCTAGCTTAAAAGCATTGCTCCTCATCCTATTGCTACATGTTCTTGTAAAGTCCCTCTCCAGCTTTCATCTTGATGTCTTTGTGTTGAAAAGTTTATTCATCTGTGTGTTCTATCTTGGTTGGGAGAAAGGGTTTTAATTGGTACATGGAAAATGCTGCAGATCTGATGAGTCTTGCTGTGCCTGGGTGTGGCTTTGCTGTACTTCTGTCTGCGTGCACACAAATTACAGGGGTTTCATGTGCTTATGGGGAGTTTGCTGGTTTAATTTGGTGCTGTTTGGTTGAGAATATCATCTAGTGTTTTGGGTCTGGGATGGCACTGCTGCCAGGTGGAAGGTATTCAGGTATTCATTCTTACATCAGTCTGCAAATTGGCAGGGCTCTGGGAGCGGGCACGTTCCCAAAGCATTAGAGCACATCTGTACTATTTAATTGTGCACTGGTGCATCTGCTGCATATCCTTTTAGGTCCTGCCAAGAGGACATGGAAGCACAGCGAGGGTACACAGAGGAATGAGGAACCCTTTGGTCAGGAGGGCACATGTTCTCCTCCTCGTCAAAGTGTGAATTCATTTCCCAGGGGCTCCATTATGATGCAGAGGGTTGCTGCAGCATGTGTTGCTTGATTTGATGAGGTAGCAGTGCTTGAGAAGCAGGTGGCACATTCAGATGGATCACAACATGAAGGCAACATCAGCAGCTCCAGTGCTTTGCTGCTAGATACACAAACCCCAACCATTTCACTTTTACCCCATTCCTAGTTCCTCCTGCTTTGGACTGGGTGACATCCTGAGGTTCCTAATTCTAAAAAGTATACTCTGAGTTGTCATCTAGTGTGTACCAATAGTATCTTAATCTATAGTAATTCAAAAATTAAGTACCTCAAAACATAATTTATCATACATTTCAGATAATAACATATGTAATTTTATGTGTGCTTTATGAGAGCTGTTACCAAAAAAGGTTAACATAGCAGTATGCATAATTACGTGCCTTCAAGTGCACTATCTTTGATTGTGTAAAGAGCAGAATGTCAACTTCACTCTACGACACCCATCCCTTGACTAATTCTGTGATACTTCAATTTTGATGAAAAGTTTTAACCCTGGAATACGTGTCCAAGGGACTTGATGTTTCTTACAGACTTCATGCTAATACTGATGCTCTTTCTTTCAGTACATTTCTAATTCATCAGATAAACCAAGGGCTTCACGGGAGTTTTGCTGAAAGCCTCAAAACTGCTGGTCTCAATTTGTTCTCGAGACATAAATGTGAATTATGTGTGCTGAGTTAATTATTACACTGTACTTACTAATTTCATTTAATTCACATGTGGCAAAATACAGTCTAGAAAACAATCTTGCTACAGAATAATCATTGCCATGTGATAGTATTTTTGTTTAGAGATAGTATTGAAAGCAATGAAATAGAGTAAGTGGGTAAGCCTTAGCAGTTGAAGTGTCCTGAGTATGTAATCCCTGCCCTGTTGCTGATGGCATCAGAAAGTACAGGTACTGATAATTACTTTTTTTGGGTGCAGAGCCATCCTACAGCAGGGGGATGTGGGTGCCAGGGCACTGGAGAGCAGAGGCTGCCCTGGCTCTACTCAGTGTAATCACACAGTTAAGGATGTGCTTGTGAAGTAGAAAAGTAGTTGGAAGGGCAGCAGATTTTTATCTAAAGGAAAAATAACTTTGTCCTGTGGACTGACTTGTGTAAAATGTGCCATCCTGTCTTATGAGGAATATCTTTGATTTGCTGAATGTTGGGGCATTTTATTTTATACTATTGAAGAGAGCATTACAAATAAAGTTGAGTAAGGCCAGTGCCAATTACATGTTACTGCCACTGTTCAGGGTTCTCTTGTCAATCCTACACTATCAACATTCATTGGTGTAAAGTTCTGGCTTTCAGCATCTCAGCAGTTTTATCCAAGAAAACATAAATGGATAAACATTTTATCATTTTATGCAAGTGTGATTCTAAATTTCTATTTTGACCTCATTGTATGAGAATATTGAGTAACCTGCAGGCAACTGGACAGAAAATGAGCAGCCAGACTGAATATAAAGCACACCAGCACACACTGTGACCCTGCTTTGCCTTACAGTTGCTTGTTGTGGGTTTTCCTGCTGGATCTGCTGCCTTTTGCTCAGCCTGTACTTCTATTCAGAACCATTCCAGATCTAACTCCTGCTAGTTTGTTATCACACCTGCAGTCACCTGGCTAGTAGCACAAACTAAATCTGAAGCCTATTGCTTTTGGGCTCTACAATGTTTGGTAGGCCTCTAACAATGCCTTTCCTGGACAATAAACTCAAACCGAAAAAACTTAAGTGCCCATACCTCAAATGCCACAATTTGGATGGGTCTTTGATGACTATCCTAAAGGATGTTTGTTGTCCCACTGCTGTGAGCACCGGAGATAGTGCTGGAAACTATGCTAGAGATAGCGCCAGAGATGGCACCGGAGACTCTATGTGAATCCTAAGAGGAAACATTCTATTTAACACTCCCTTCTCATTTGCACGCTGTAGTTCTACAGAATAAGAGAAACGGTTCACAGCTATACTGGAAAAGATAAATTAACAATTTTATTGATCAAATCATAACTACTTCTCAGGTTTTCCCCAGAAATCAGTTAATCCCTATCACTAAGTGCCTAACACAGTGAGGAACACTTGGAAGTGCTACTGCAACAGATGGGTCTTATCCCCAAACTTAAGATCTTCTCTGTCATTCTTTGGTGGGCTGGCTGATAGAAGCCAGAGAGTTGTGGTCAATGGGACAAAGTCTAGTTGGGGGCCTGTATCTAGTGGAGTACCTCGAGGGTCAGTACTGCAACCAGTACTATTCAATATATTTATCAGCGACCTGCATGAGGGCACAGAATGCATTGTCAGCATGTTTGCTGATGACACCAAACTGGGTGGAGTGGCTGACACACCAGAGTTGTGCTGCCATCCAGTGAAACCTGGACAGGCTGGAGAGCTCTAGAAGGGAATTAGAAAAATTATAGGAAGAAAATCCACGAAACACAAGGATATTATTTCAGACAGGAAATATTTTGCTACTGAAATGGTATTTACACACACTACGTTAATAAATGTATTTCCTACTTGTGACTAAGTTACAGATGTTGCTAAAATTGCTTCACACTTGATATAGACATTTTTGTATCTTACAGTTTTTTGTGGATCATGATTTTTAATATATAACAGAAGACATTTCTTAAAATTTGTAAAGCTGCAGTGCTAGTGTAGTCTGTAGAATTTTAGTCAGAGTAAGATTTTGCCTATCTCTCAAAATTATTTTATATTGATTGGCTATTTTTAAAGTTTACCGATTATGTGATTACCCGTGTTTATTGAAAAACCTATATTTAATGAGATTGTAGCTAAATATTCCAGTTACCTTTGCGTTTTCCCTATCATGTTGTCCAAGAGAAAAAAAAAGATGTATTAAGATTTAGACTTCCTTTTTGCCAGGCCATTTCCCTGAGAACACTTGGGTACAGTGTTTTGCTTGTGTAGTAATATTTCTTAAAGTAAGAAAGCTGAAACAACTGCTTACTGTATAGTGGGCATTACTAAATGAAACATCTGATTGTTTCTTATTGCTTAATTGCAGCTTTCCCTCTGTTTAGGTAGATGCAAAGAATTTACTATTTTTTTCTTCATTGCAGAGCAGACCACAGGTCAGAAGGTGAAGGTTATACAAGCTGATTCCTTGAACAGTTCTTCAATTAATAACAAATAGAATGTATATGTGTATATTTATATTTGAGAGTCCTGACATTCACAGACAGTCACTTGGATCATGTCTCTAAATATGTACTTTGAAAACTACACTGAGGAAAAATAGAGCTTGTGGAATTTGGTCAGGACCAAATCCAATCTGAACCATTAGAATTCCTTTGGGAATTCCTTGTTATAATTACAAAAAAAGAATATGCAGTAGTCTGACATCATTCTTTTTTTGGGCAAATAAAGCTACAAGAAAAAGCCTTACACAAGATGCCTGGTGATTAGAAGACACTGAGACAACCTCCTATTCCTGTACCTTCTTGGTAGAATAATTATTTGAATTATTCAGCAATCAGATGGTAAAAAAAATAGTGTAAAAAAAGCCAGTGAGGAACAGCCATGGATCTTGGTGAGCTCATCATCAGGAGCTGCTTTACCTGCAAATATCCAATATCCCTCACTCCCCTCCTGATGGCAACGTGGGAGACTGGGAGGGCACTAGGAGGGCACTGGGAGGATGGTGGCAGCATGGGACACTGGGGTGGCACTAGGAGGGCACTGGGAGCACTGGGAGGATGGTGGCAGCACGGGGCACTGGGAGGGCACTGGGAGCACTGGGAGGATGGTGGCAACGTGGGACACTGGGATGGCACTAGGCGGGCACTGGGCGGATGGTGGCAGCACGGGGCACTGGGAGGGCACTGGGGGGGCACGAGCCATATCCCTCTCTTTTCAAAGGTCAGCAGTCAAAGGGAAATGTTTCAGTGGCACTAAGTAACCCTTCTAGCTAACTGCTGGCAGAGGAGGATTTACAGTCTGAGTGGTGCATAAAGGTGGCACAAAAGGCAAATGGACTTCTACTGTCTTTTATCCTTTTCATGCCTAAAGGAGGTACCAAATACTGCTTTATAGTTGTTCTGAGTGATGGATTTGACATCCAAATACCTTCAGATTATTCTGTTTAGTTTCCTGTTAGCTTTCTGTCTGACCATTTGGCCCTCTGGAGAGTCCCAGCACCCATTCCTTTTTGTAGCTTTTATTTAAATTGAGGGTTTTGTTGATAGGTAATAGAACAGCATTCTCAAAAATCACAATTACGGTGAACAGGAATTACTTTAGTTACCTTGCTCCAGAACTACCTGTGCTGAAGTTTAAATCATCTTCCTCTGTCTGAACCTTTACCATGTTTTATTCACAGCCTAGATACTGGCCCCATATCCTTGACACCCACCCTTCAGATATTCATAGACATTGATGAGACCCCTTCACAGTCTTCTCCAGGCTAAACAGCCTCAGATCTCTCAGCCTTTCCTCATAAGAGAGATGTTCCATTCCCTTAATACTTCTTGTAGCTCTGTTAAACTATTTCTAGTATTTCCCCATCTCTCTTGAACTGGGGGGCCCAGAAATGGACATGGTACCACATTGCTGTCCCATGGATTGTTTAATAATAATAAAATATCAAAAGGAAGATGAAAGGGGAAGAGAGTGGGGTAAAAGGAAGGAAAGAAAAAGGAGGAGGAAAGGGGAAAAAATAGGAAGATAAAAGGGAAAAGAAAAAAAAAAAGGGGGGAGAAAAAAAAACCTAAAAGCACAAGCCAGAATTCCCAACCTCAGGACTGAGTTGTGGGTTTTATTCCCATCTTTCATTAAGGCTTTTGCAGAGGAATAAATAGAAAATGTCTTTACAATTTAAAATAGTCACAAACAAACCACTGAAGATTCCAGAATAAGGTATGAAATAATGGCTATAAAATCTCCTAAAGGCAGTCCTGGTGGGCCAAAGATTCCAGGAAGGTTGGACATCTTCAAAAGGGAAATCTTAAATGTGCAGGAGCAGGCCATCCCCATGTGCCTAAAGATGAGCCAGTGGGGAAAAAGAACAGAGCACTCTGGCTAGAACTCAGGTTAAAAAAGAGAGTTTATGGTCTTTTGGATGCCTTTATTTAACAAAAAAAAAAGAAAGCCACAGAACAAGAAAGAGCAAAAGAAAAGTTTTCAGAAGTGAAAATATCATCTGTCTGTAAAGTACCATTTCACTGTGTTTTATCAAATGGTAGGTGTTTCAGGTCACTAGACTATTTTAGAAATACAAATGTGAAAAATGAGGAAAGAGAAACCATCTCTTACAGCTGTGTTACCTGATAGCACCTGACAACTGGAGGAGAGAGAATTTGGCTAATTTGCTGGATTCTTGGCGTGTTCTGCTCCAGTAACCCAAAGAACTAAGAGTTTTCCATGTGCTAAACCCAGCCTGGACATTCCACCTGCTATAGAGAGAGCAGATTTTGCTGCCTCGTGTTCCACTCCTCCTGAAAACCCCTGTCAACCCTTGGATGAACATGAGCAGATCTGGTCCAGGTCTGGATTAAGCTGTTAGTCAAACACTGCCTGACACGAGGAGCTCAGATCTCAGAGGGGGTGAAAAAAAAGGTAGCTCCAGATGTGAACAAAAGGAGAAGTTGATGTTTAGGAAAAGGTGTTCCTGACTATCAGTCTTAAATAAACAACTAAACAATACCTCTGTTAACAACTCTGCTGGTTTTAACTTCCTTTCAACTCTCTATGATGGAAGACTGAGAGAATGCTGCTTGTGAATGGCAGTTTAATAAAAAGGAATGAATGCGGAATATCACTAGTAAAGTGATCTAAATTCTGGGAATACGATTTACCTTGGGGTCAGATAGATCAGAATCAGTCCCTAAGCCTGCTTTCAAAATAAACAAAAGGCGATAAGACCTCCAGCTCCTGCAAAAGGCCAAATACTGAAAGGGAAACTCACAAGAAGAGATCCTCATGCAGCCTGAAATTCCTCTGATCTGAGTGGAGGAAACATAAACACTTTGCAGAAGAGTTGCAGAGATTCCTTGTCAAAGTGCCTGTGTATCTTACAATGGAACAAGGTGTCTTATAGTATCTTATGCAGTGTCCCCCTTGAATACAAGGAGAGACTGCCTCCAGAGGAAAACTTACTCTTGCATATATTACTTGTCTATTTATTTTAAGTCTTTAGTAAGGTCTCTAAAATAGATTTATTTTCAGTGCTACCTGGAAATTGCTGTGAATATGTGTGCTATGACTGTTCATTTTGCCAAGCTCTATTACATTATTTCATTGGCACTAGCACATTTGCAATCTTATACATTTTAGTCTTCTCAGTCACACCAGGATGACTGATAATACTCGTGGCTGAGAAGTGAAGATCATTATCTACATTTATTTGTAGCTTCTAGACTCAGAGCTAAGTAGAGACAGACAAAGCTGCACAAAGAAGGGGAGTTCATACCCTAATAATAGCTTTGGAAATATCAGCCTGTAACAACTAAACAACTAGTTAAAAAAAAAAGTTTTATTAAGTTATTTCATGCAACCAAAGAGTAAGCATATAACTTCTGGAGGGAAGGAGTATCTGAAATACAATTGAATTATTATAAATTTTATGAAAACACATGGTCAGGTATATAAGAAAGATCTAATTAATGCACACATGGTGGAGGTGCAGTGTAAGCTCATCTTTCATCCCGTGACTCCATGCAGGAGAGAAACATAAACACTCCAGACTCTAAAAAGAGCTTAATTTTGGAGCTTGCCATGTTTTGGAACAATCAAATTTGAGAGACAAAACCAGTAAGAAAACACTCAGTGCTTATAAAAAAGATGGTTATAGTTTTTTCAGCAGAGCCTGTTGTGACAGGACAAGGGATAATGGTTTAAAACTAAAAAAGGGAGATTTAGACTGGAGAGGTGGAAGAAATTTTTTACAATGAGGGTGGTGAGACCAAAGCCTAGGTTGCCCAAAGAAGTGCTAGCTGCTCTATCCCTGGAAACATTCCAAGCTAGCTTGGACGGGTCTCTGAGCAACCTGCTCTAGTTGCAAATACTCCTAGGACAGAACAAAAAAAGTGTAAGAGGGAGCATGGAAGCCCATGAGAAGGTGCAGAAATGCAAAGCAGAGATTAAACTCTACAAATACATTTTTCTTTTTTGCTCCAAGGATCCCAAAACCTTTCTAAGCACTGGCTCTAGAGCATCATCTTCAGAAATGAATTACTTGATACATTATCAGACACCCATACAGTGAAGTTACTTGGCCACTTCTGTTGGGCCAAGCAATCCCAAAATACTCAGTTGATGAATTATTCTAAGCAGTTCATAAGAAGAGCCATTTATTAATGATTGGTGAGCCAGAAAAAAAAATAATTAAAAATTATATTAAATTCTCTTTAAGGCAGAAAAGCAGACTGAAAATACCCAAATAAGAACAATTTCTTTCTATATTAGTTTTCTACTGCTTGAGATAACCAGCGTTTCTTATAGTGAGAGCCATAGGGCATTACTTGAAACTATATTATAATTCACTTCAAGGTTCTTCCTTTTTCAAAATAAAAAGCTGGAATTTGTATCATGCCCTAAATGCAGGCAGAAATAGATTGAATGAGTTTCTTGTAGGAGTTATTTATCTTAAATTTTCTGTAGAAAATTATCTTTTCACCTGAATGCAGAGAAGGCCTCACTTCTTGTGCTGTAAATTGCTGGGGGTGTGAGTGATCATTAATTTTTTATCATGATTTTAATGTAAATTAAAGCCTAATTTTTCTTTTAAATTTCAGGTGTTTTGTTTAAAAAGTTGAGGCATTAATAATTCAAAGTAATAAATAAATAAAAAAAACCCCAAACCTTTTTTTTTTCCTGCAGCCATTATCAGAAGCAAGTGTCCAGACAGTAAACATAAACTGAACTAGACGTCTAACTCATTAACTGCTTAAATACCTTTTCTGTTAAACACAACAAAGGCAGAAATAGATCATCCTTTTCCCAAGGATCCCATCCACTACAGAAAGGGTTTAGGCACATGGACTGCGTGGGTGGCTGTTGACTTTCGGACAGAGATGTTCTTGGTGCCCCCCGAGATAAGATTCGGTCTCTGGCTGGTATCGAGACCGGCTGCGTCGCTTATCCTGGGCGTTGCAACACTCCTCCTCTGCAGGTAGACGTTTGGTATTCAAACTAGCTTAAATTTGTTGGGGGCTTTTTTGTGTTGTTGGGGTTGTTGGTTTTTTTTCTTGGTTGTTTGTTTGGTTTTTTTATCTTAGAGCTATGACTGCTTATAATGCTAGGAGAATTCACAATAAAAAACTAATTGGAAGACGACATCATCAGTTACTCCTATTGGTAATAGCTGACCATAATCTCTACATGAATAAATGGATGTAAATTGCTTCATTCAGAAAGTACTTAGCATTCTAAAATGCCCATAAATGTGAAAATATATAAGAATGCTCTTAGCTCAGTGAGTGGTGAAGACTTTTTGTGTTTCTTTTTTGTGTGTGCATGAAACATGCAATAGTATATTTCATTATTTTTACTGCATGGTGAAACACTGCCATGTGCCATATTCCTTTGGGAATCACAAATGAGACTCTGGATTTCCACAAATGCTGTAATTTTGTCCTCTGCACAAGAAAGTCATAATCAGTAAAAGGGGTGATAACCTTCAGCCTGGTCCCTCATCAGGGAATCTCTCAGTTATGCACCAGAGCGGTGAGTACAGTAAATTTTGGTGGTTCCATGTACTAATTGTTATTTCTCTGTTATATTACAAATATAGGACAACAGCATTTTCCTAGCAAAGGATATCCCTTTGTTGTTCATAAAAATGTTTGATTCTCATGTTTTTAGAGAAACCCTTTGAAGTTCACTTCAATAGAAACTCTTGCCATACAACCCAGAAGAGATTTAGTTTACTAATTAGCTGCTTCATTTTGATTTAGCATGTATCAAAATCAATTCAGAATTGCAGATTTTTTTTTATTAATTAAACTTTTTTTAACAGCTGTCTTTTTCCTTCATGCTCTTTCTGGGTGTCATCTCTGTCCATGTGAAGCAGTGCATGGTGGTACTGCCACTGTCACAGAAAATTGTGTGGTTTGTGCTCTTTCTAGTGCTGTCCCTGAACTACCTTTCTCAGCTGTGCTGTTGTCATGAAGACATCTTATCTTCTGTCCTAACCACTCTGGTAGAGACTGCATGGGGCAAAACTTCTGTGCTGTTGTGGATATTTCCTCCCGTTTTCCCTGAGAGGTTTAGAGATGGCAGAATGGCAGAAAAACATTTCAGTTTTTAAAAATAATTATTACTCTTAAAGTAGTAGTATAAACAAGCTAGTGATTTCAAATTCAAACTCTCAGTCCTTGGGTACACAGTTGTTGTATAGGTCATTAACTTTTGTAATGCTTAGAAATTATGGCAATAATATGTCTTCCAAGAAAGAGCTGTGCATGTTTTCCTACTCCTGGGAGAATGAGTACAGATACTTAATTGGTTGGAAAAAATAATAATGATTATTTAAAAATAATCATTATTATTTAAAAATAATTATAATTATAGATACAGAAAGGATCTGCCTATACTATGGACAAGTAAAGTATAAGAACTCTGTATAAAGGAGAAAAAACTAGAAATGAAGTGACAGTATTAGTGTGGGTTGTCTTTGTTTTTTTTCAAATGCATTCACTTGTAAGAGCTACATTAACAAGTGTTTTGTGTTTAATAAGGTTTAATATAATGTGGCCAGGTGGCTGCCAGGCAGGAGTAGTGTCCCACAGGGGTCAGTTATGGGGACACGCCTGTTTAACATCTTCACCAGTGATTTGGATGAGGGGGTAGAGTGCACCCTTGGTAAATTTGCAGATGACACCAATGGGTGGAAATGTTGATCTGCTCGGGGGTAGGGAAGCTCTACAGAGGGAGCTAGACAGGATGGATCACTGGGCCAAGGCCAATTCCATGAGTTTCACTAAGGGGAAGTGGGGGTTTGTAAAGAAATGAGAGTGCTCATGCCATCTAATTTTTCTAAAGTACAAATGTGCTTTTAGTGGCAGGAGAAATATTTTGAAAAAAATCCATAATATTTTTGACAAACATAAGAAACAGTCAAATCTCTCTCAAAATACAGAAATGCATTAAATATTTTTTAAGTTGTTCTCAACTAGTTGAAGTACTTTAAGCAGGTGTTACATACAGATTATGCTTTAGGAATCTAAATAGAGATTGCAGCTGCATTTTGTATATATCATTTTGCTTAATAGATACTTTTACTGTTGCCTTTTTTTCCCCCTTTTTAAAGTAACAGTTTTATGAATTATTTCTGTCTTAAGCTATTTGAGAATTCAGTTAGTTGTATCTTTATTATATTCTATGTAAGTGCCAATATCCTGTTTAGGAAGTAAAATGTATTTTAATTTTAAAATTTTAATTCCTCATTACTTTAGACTTTTTTGAGATAGAGTTACAACACATCTGGAGGCTGTAAACTAGTTTTCTGGTACATTTTAATGTCAGTAGTGGGAAGACATGTTCTGTACTGATGATGCCAAAGGGAAAAAGTGAAGCTATTTAATCAGTGAACTTTCTTTGTGTCAGCTCTGTGGCTAAAATACAACGGACAAGCCCTGAATAGCACCCAGCTGGTGAATTTAAAAGGAAGGTAACACAGAGTTAGGATACTCAGATCATGCAAATCAAAGAATTTCTGCTCAAGAGCTTTTTCTCAGAGCTGTCACCAGTTTTTAACCACTCACCCCTTGCTTACTTTCTGCAAGCATGTGTTTCCTTTAATAAATCTTTTTATTTCCCTTTCAAGTAGTATACACTTTCCCCAGACCATAAGGTTGCAAGCAGCAAGGGCAATCTCATTACATTTGTGATACACCTCACAGGGTGTGGGGAATCTAATTCTCTGCATTGTGTGCTTATACCCAACCTGTTCATTTTCTGTTAGCACTCCATGTGTATTTTATGTTGCTTTATTTCATTCTCTTCTTGCATTTTAATTCTAGTGCCAGCTTTCAGCGGGATGTTGAATCTCAAAGTTTTCCCTGCACATGTAATTCAAAGAGCAGAGTGACACCTATATTTCTCCCTGGGTGGAATTCCACTGCTCATTGTGCTATCAGACTTTAACACTAGATTTAAATTCTGTGCTATGTCAGCCATCCCCTGTCATTCCAGATGGTTTGGGTCCTTTTATAGATCTGACCACAACTCTCTGAGATCTGTCCTTTAGCCACTTCTCAATCCACCTTATTACACCATTACTACATTAGTGATAGAATGGGCGGGAATGTATTCAAGCTGCAACAGGATAGGTTTAGGATGGGCATTAGGGAAAAATTTTTCATTGAAAGAGTGGTCAGACACTGGAATAGGCTGCCCAGAGAGGTAGCTGATTGAGTCACCATCACTGGATGTGTTTTCGGGTCATTTGGATGTACTTTTTCTCCATATGACAGCACAGAAAATCTTTGGCATAGTAAAATTATAACAACTACAGGGCCTCTGAAGAGGCTGCACACTGGAACATGTTGAAGAACTGAAGGACAATGGTTTGGCTTTAGAGTGAAGATTGACAGTCAGCTTCCATCTTTTGAGGGTCCAGTGGTCTACACAATGCATGTGTAGGAGCTCGAGGTGAAGAGGAGAATGCACTTCAGCTATGCCACAAACATACAGCTTGTACTTTCAACATCAACCACAGGCAGAAGCTGCAACATCACCTCTCTGTGGCAAGAGGGTGCTAATGGTTTTCAGAACCTATTTATGATGTTATCTGTGCTGTAAGCTTTGAAAAAACAATATGAGGAAGATGTGGGAACATCCTAACTTTGTGTATTTTACACTACAGTTTGCTTTTTTTTTCCAGTCAGCCAACCTCTTTAGTTCCTTGCCCCAAAGTTATCTAGGTCAGAAGTCAGGAAGAGAGGAGTTCTAAACTTGTTATTTAGGCTGTTCATAGTGGAACTAAACCCCAGTTATTGGTAGCTATTTCTTTTGAAGTTGTGAGGATTATTCTTGTGTCCTTGTTCTGTCTTTCACCTCTTTTTAGGTAAAAGTAATGTAAAACACCTTTTAAAATGTCTGAGAATAAAAGATGTTGTTACATACATTCTTCAAGAATACATCAGTGAATTTACTTTCTACAACGAAAAAGGTATGACAGAAAGATGTGTTGTAATATTTGACATAAGTCATCCATAATTACATGCTACTGAAAAATACATTAAAAATAACCCAGTGTATTTTTTTTGTGTACACACTCTTGCAATGGTGATAATGTGAATGCACTAGGCTGAGGCAAAAAATATTTTAATATCCATTTGCAAGGACCAGAAAACTCTCCTTCTAAAGGTTAGGTACTAAATTAAACAAATACCTACGCTATGGATGACAATCCCATATAAGTAATCACAAGGCCCTTCCAAATTATGAGCCAGAAAATGTCGTACATGCTTTTGTAAGAGTGAATGATTTTTCCCTCTAGAAGTGCCTCTCTTGCTGTGATCCAGACAAAGTGTCAGGTTGACCAACTTAAATTACCGGTTTAGTTCAATTTCCAAGAGATGAAGCCTACCCTTAGTGAATAACAACTTTCCTGAACATGTAATAATTTAACTTACTATCTCCTCTCTGTCAGTCTGTTTCAAATACACTATCTCCATCCTTTTCTCCAGGATGAACAACCTCAGTTCCTTCAGTGGCTCCTCTCAGGACTGTGCTCTAGACCTTTCACAAGCTTCATTGCACTTCTTTGGACACACTCCAGCACCTCAATGTCCTTCTTGGAGTGAGGCACTTAAAACTGAACAAAGTACTCCAGGCATGGTTTCACCAGTGCTAAGTATGCACATTTCTACTTCTGATGTTTTCTACCAGTTATGATGTTTCCTAAGAGTTTTGTTGTTTTAAGACCTATGTCTGACTTTCTTTTTAATCCCTAATACCTTTTCATTTATAAATATGGACAGAATCTATATTCTTTAAGTATATGTATGTGATCTGCAGGAATGTAGTTAGTATACACAAGATCTGATTATTTCCCTTCTTCCTCCAGTTTAGGACTGAAGGAGAACACACAAAATAAAACTGTACATGCAAAATTGAAAAAAGACACCATTAATATATGGAGTCTTTTAGGCAAGTCTGTGCTGATTTGATAACCAAAGAGATTAATTTTATCTATAATAGCCTGCTTCAGATACATCCACATGCATTTTGTTCTATCACATACTCTTCATAATTAATCTTTGTTGTGATACAGTTTTTAGAGAGGTGTATTGTAATATTGACTAAGAAATACAAAGGAATCCATTCACTTAGTGGTTTTATTGTTCTGCTTTTGTTGTAGCTTTAACCAGCTTCAACCCTGTTGCTGAGGTCTCATTGATCTCTTTGTATCAGCTACATGTTCAGTTTACTAACAACTTATTCATTACACGTACCTCCTAAGAACAGAAGCTGCACATGGTTGGAGCATCATGTCTCTATAGCTATTTCTTTCAGGATTAGCCAAGTATCTGCTTTTTCTTTGGTCTTCCCGTCAGAGTTGTTTCTTTCATTGAAAGAGTCAAGATCATGCAGAAGTCAGAGTGCCAAATCTGTAGGACCAGAAGGTTTTTTTAATGACTGTGCTTTGTTCTTTTATACATTCGAGATATCTGGGTAACATTCCCAACTTCCACAGGAAATGGTGTGGATGAGCCTTCATGAGCCAGGACAGAGTGTTGTTTGACATCAATCTCCCCCATATTCAGCAGAAACACTTAAAGAAAAGACAGGATCCCACTTAGACAAGACTCAGCTCTTCCCTTTGTTCAGGTCTATCTGCAAGGAGACAAAGCAATCACAAGCAATCAACACCTTTTCTCTTACAAGCAAATCTCCTTTCTGCTCCATAGTTCAAGCAGATCAGGATTTTAGCAGACACCTTGTGAGCTGTTACAGTTTGAGACTAATGCTTCATACTATTTGAAAGCTGGGATTTTAGAGCTGCGCTCAGAGACTATTAAAGCAAAGGTTTCTGGCTTCAACAGTTCACTAAGCAGCAGCCACTATAATCAGGCCAGACTTCAGACAGGGAAATAAAAGGTACATAACTTAGAATTAAAATCCTTAAGAACCCCAGGCTCTAAAACTCAATTTTTACTGATTCTGACAGGTTTTTAAATGCTTTTGATTTTCCTTGAAACTTAGAGCTTTTCCACATGAGGAGTTTTCTACTCTTACCTATTTTTATTAACTTACTGGACAGACACCCTGTGCTGGAATAAAACTGCTCAAAATGCAGTAACATACATTAACTAAAAATAAGGCACTCTAATAAATAATGACTGTTTCACTTCCCTGTTTGCCTACATGGAAATCAGCTTTGTTTGACTGATATAAGAGTTGTTAATTTTGGTTACTGTTAATATAAGCCCAAGCAGGCATTTGTCTGAAGAGCAGCAAGCAAAACCCCTGAGGTTTCTTTTGAGGTTGTATCAGCTTCAAGAAGCCACAAGAACAAAAGTTGCATGCCACAAGAGTTCAACAAGCTTGTGTTATTCAGTACAAAATGCATCCAACTGTGATACTAACAAAGCACACTTCAGTTTTCCTGTTAAAAATAGAAGACGCAGAAAGGCAAGGATATGCTGACTACAGTGGTTGTTGGGTTGGAAAAAGCAATAGTTATGAAAAGCTTTTCTCCTGAAAATGCTTTTGATCAGTAGCACTGATTGATTTGCTTGTTGTTTCTTCCCTCAGGTTCCCTAAAAGACCACCCCCAGCAGCAGCCCGGGGTGCTTTCCCGTGTGACCGGCGGCCTCTTCAGCGTCACGAAGGGAGCTGTTGGTGCCACGATCGGGGGTGTCGCTTGGATATTTTTTTCTCCTGAGTTCAATAGAGGACACCCAGTATAGGACAGAGGCAGAACTATAGCTTCATGAGCAAAAAGAAAAGTCTGCTGACTGGCTGAATCAGTTTCATCTGCTGTAACTAAGTGAGAAGAAGAGATAATGATTGAATGTCTCATGAGGGGTGGCTGAGAGAGCAGAGGTTGTATAGCCTGGAGAAAAGGAGGCTGAGGGGAGATCTTATCTCTGCAGCTCCCTGAAAGGAGGTTTTTGGCACTATTTGTCAGAAGTCAATCAGCTGGAGAGAGAGAGGTCAGAGCAGAGCAACAGAAGTGAACAGAAATTTAAAAAATCTAATGTACAAGGCAAGATAAACTTTGAAGAGAAGGGGTAATATAAAGAGGGAAATTGCCTGTGTTCTTTCTGATGGAAAGCTTAAATTACATGAATAAGCTTCAGTAGAAGTTTTAATCTAGAGCTAAAACCAGTTAGACGGGGAAGATTCTACAGTGTTTATTAATGACAGGCAATAGCCTGTAATTTTCTACCAAAAATAATAGTCATCAAATTTTCTGACTATAATCACCATTTCAAAATGTCTGCAAAATACAGGAATGTTTTGTCCTATAGAGAGATATAGGTGAGATCTTTATTTGATTAGAGCACTAAGGAAAAAAGATCACTTCATGAAGTGAAATGTGCTTAGAGTTCTTAGCTGTGCTTTTAAGTACAATTGATGAAGCCTTCAGACATGTTGTTAGAGTAAGATTTGTCTCGACAAGAATGTCAGTCAAAAGTTTGAACTGACAACGTTTTCATCTCACAATTTGGCAGAAAATTTTCAGAGGATACCAGAAAATCATTCGGGTGGGTAAATATTGAAGTTTATTTGATTATGTTTTTTTCTTCCCCAGTTACTGAGAGAACGTGCCATTACCAACAAAGGAATTCACAGAAATTATCCAGTCCAGAGTGACTAGTTTTTTATAATGTTCCAATGATAAAGAACATCTCACTATTGATAACACTGTTTCTTGCATTTATATTAATTAATTAATAACTGAAAAACAGGTTTGGGTGAGGTAGTATACAATTAAGTGTTCTATAGCTTAGATTATGTTTATTCACTAATTAGCATTGAGTCCTAAAACTTTATATACATAGATAGAGGTGGGCGAGACAGAGATTAATTTGCATTGCCCTGAAATAAATATACGATTTTTTTTAATTTCTTGCTTGTGATTTCATGCCTACATGTCATTTACATACCTCCAGGGATAGGGACTCCATCAGATCCACGGGTTGTCTGTTTAGAGACTCCAAAGGCACCAAGATGGCTCTATCCTGAGCCCCCACTGCACCTTCAGCTTCCAAACCACTTATTGTCACACAAACACATCCCACAGATGCCAGGGGTATGGATCATACCCTCCCATCTCTGTGCAACACACACGCCATGCCAACAACTGAGCGAGCATGAAGTGGAGCTTCACTTCTTTCTGATTCTCACTCTGTTCTGAAATATTTATCCTGCACCTGTCGTGGGAATTAATAAATATAAACATTTCTTCCACGTTTGGCCTGGCAACATTGCACTTTAGACAACATTTGCTGACCTCTGTCTTTATTTTTTTTAAATGCTGATTTGTAGAAAAGTTTAGCTTCTGAAAAACTTCAGCCTCAAATATATCATGAGGAGAAAGAGCACAGACCATCCTGAAACTGACTTAGCTGGTAGGATTGATTAATAAGGAAAGCTGTGTTAACTACTTCTACTAATACTCATTAGCATTTATACATTGGAACATTCACTAAAAGTATGTGTAAATAGCTTTACTGAGTGACAAATAAAGGTGCCTGAAGGGTGCAACATGACTTTGTTGCTTTCTGGTTGTGTGCGTTTTGCATTGCAATAAATGCCTCTGCATTGGTTAAGAAAACCAGTTAGAGGGAGCTGGAATATGAAGACGACACAGTTGTGCCCGGGGAGTAAATCAGGTGGAGGTGGACACGGTCTGATTTTTATTTATTTTAATGTATTAAAATAATGACAAATATTGCAACTTCACCATTTTATTTTGCACAGTTGAATGGACTGGGTTTTAAAGTTATTGAAAACAGATGTTACATAAACAGCTTCCAGTGGAGAACAAAGTCCATTTGGATTAATTTAATCAAAATTTTAACGATTTTTTTTTTTTTAAATAAAAAATAGAAATCAAGTACTCTGTGGAGAAATAGGTAGATAGTGCATTTTTTTGCTCTATATCTATTATTAATTTATTTTCCACATAGCTTTTAGGTTTTCTGAAATAAAATTCAAGAAGAGCTGTTCTGAAGAAATATTAATTTAGACAATGACCATAAATACCTTAAAAATCAAGCTGAAACAAATCAACACATCCACTGGCACAAATTAACAAGTTATGTGAAATGCAAATTTAAAAGATGCTGGAAGTTTTTTGCAAAGATGTTTTGCTCCTGCCCCACACCCCACAGGCACCAGTATGAGCACCTTGCCCAGGAGATCCAGGCCATCACTGACCGATCCATGCCCCGGCGCCCGCCCTGCACGGGCTCCGACCCTGGTCCGGACCCGGTCCCCAGCCCTGCCGTGGAGTCTGACCCTGCTCCGGACCCGGTCCCCGGCCCTGCCCGGGCTCCAACCCTGATCCGGGCGGGGGAAAGGGCCCGGGCGGGGGCCGGCGTGATAAAGGAATTGCATCTGCTATGCTTGCAGCACCATCCACATGTAGTGTATTCACTGTAGTCTTAAGAGAACAGCTGTAGAGAACACCATGAGCTTCATGAAATTGTATCTTGTTTAGAATGTTTTCAGTGACTTTCTTCTTTTTTAACAAACTATATTGATATCTTCAAGCTGAAAACATTTTGCGAAGAAATATTAGTTTCTGTACAGTTTTTTTAGGATTAAGGGAGAAGAGGAGCAGACAGGGTGTAATGGAGTTTAAATTGTCAGGCTAACTGACTCTGACTTGCCCCTGCTGCCCCCTGCCTTTTGCAGGCTATTCTGCAAACTTTGGTTCTCCTTTCAGGTTAAGTTGTGGTGAAAAGAGACTAGACTGCACAGGATTCCTTTGAGCTTAGCTCACAGGTTTAGCTGCAAGGCTCAAGAACATGCTTTTTGAACTTCACTTACAAGTTTAATGCACCACTAGTGCAGATTTTCACAGATTATGGCCCTCCTCTGGACCCACTCCATCAGGTCCATTTCCCTCCTGTGCTGATGTCTCCAGAGCTGGATGCAGTACTCCAGGTGAGGTCTGACCAGAGCAGAGTAGAGCGGCAGAATAATCTCTCTTGATCTGATGGCCACACTTCGCCTGATGCAGCCCAGGATGCAATTGGCCTTCTTGGCTGCACGCACATACTGGCTGCTCATGGCAAGCTTCTTGTTTATCAGCACCCCCAAGGCCTTTGATAAATTGGGCTCCCCAAAAACAGTCATTCCAAAAGCCCCAGGCATCTGGGTTCAGCTTCTCTGCTTTGGAGGTACTACTACGAAGCTCTATGAAACCTGGTGAAGCTTCACGCTGCAGGAGCTGAAGCAAAGGTTTTGTTCTGCTTAATAGCGTTGAACTGCTGAGTTTTGGGTAGCCTCCAAAGTCAAAGTCAACATCCTTCAAAAATTCCACATATAAATCTTTTTGGTTTTGAGGGGGGTTCTTTTTACAGACACAACCTGATAAGATCTGATTTCACTGTAAACTGTTACCAGAAGTGGTAGGCACCGCCAAAACCATTCCACATTCCACTGGCATGCAAAAATGTGTAAGTGATGCTATAGTTCTCAGAGCCCTTAAAGGGACTGATGTAATTCCAAAATACACTTGCACATTAGAAGTGAAGCGTGTACAAAATCGTTTTTATGTACCAAAACTTCCAGAATCATTTAGAAAACTGTCCCTTTTAAACAGACTTATTTTTCATATTGCTCCCTTTTTAGTGGATATAAACACTTTGGTTATGGATTGTGATTTAAATGGAAAACTTCAATAGTTTTTTGATAATTTCAACATAGAGGAAAAGAGGCCACAGCTGTTCATTTAAAGAAAACAAACAGGCATTGTCAGTTTTTCCAGTGTTGAAGGGAAGATTTTTCAGGGGAAAAAATCCCATTTTTCAGCAGAATCATTCTCCAGCCCATTGCAGATTGAATATAATTTTATGATAATTATTGTCCAATGACATTCAGAATCTGATGAATGTGGATAACAGATGGTCTGAACTCTCTTCAACTTGGATGCTTAGATCAATCTTTAATGTCTGATAGGTTGTTTGAATATGATTTACAATTACTATAGATATAAGTAACTTCTGAAAGTCACAAGGAAAATATAACTGATGAGAACACAATAGGTGATTTAGTGTTTTAAATGCTCAGTGCTAAGATGTGTTGCAGCAGTAAAGAAACACAAGCACTGCTGGATGGAACTGCAAAATAATGGAGGTCCAAAATTAGTGCTTAATTAGTTGTTCTCCAAGGTTTCACTCTTCCATAATGTAAATGTGAATCTTTTGACTTGATCCCAGTGTAGATATGAGATTCCTTACTACCCTTTGATACTGAGAACAGTCTGTTGTGAGTCTAAGTAATGACTGCTGTTTTTCAGGTGGAAGGTGCAAGTAACAAACAAAGTGCTTTGTAATAGAGTTTTTCTTACGCTGGTGTTTTGAGATTAATT
The DNA here is from genome assembly GCA_024336885.1 of Actenoides hombroni. NCBI lineage: Eukaryota > Metazoa > Chordata > Aves > Coraciiformes > Alcedinidae > Actenoides > Actenoides hombroni. The sequence continues at coordinate 199,639 of WUAM01005831.1, forward strand.
TGTTTGCACCTATTGTGAGACCAAGGCTCAACTTCCAAGAGATTGTTGAATTGTACTAATCCCATATAGTTAATTCAGGTTATTTTTATTCCTTCTTAATTTTTCATAAGATTGAATAAATCCAGAACTGATTTCTTGTCAAATGATTCTAAAGGTGGCTTGTGATAAAAAGAAGAATATTTCTCCTTCCTTTTTCCTGGTATCATTCTCAAAACAAATACATTGTACTTCCCAGTACAGAATTCAGATTGTCACATAGACTACCACTCCTGAAAAATAAAGACTAGGGTTCATTCTGTGAGACAGGGGGTAATGGGCTGGGGTTCATTCCGTGAGACAGGGGGTAATGGGCTGGGGTTCATTTTGTGAGCCAGGGGGTAATGGGCAGGGGTTCATTCTGTGAGACTGGCGGTACTGGGGTGGGGTTAATCTTGTGATCCGGGCAGGGTTCAAAGCAGGAGGGACAATACAGTTCAAGGAATCCCTGTTCCAACCCATTTGCCACGCAGCCCACACTCACTTCAGCCAAGCTCAGCTGAGGGCAATGCTAATTCGTGGGATGAGTTAAAAGCCTAGCTGCACATTGTTACTGTGGGCAAAGGAGAGAGGATCTCAGTGTCAGCAACGACATGCCAGTCTGCCTGGAGGTGACAGCTGAACTGTTAATGAGTTGTGAGGTGTTTGTTTTGCTGTCATTGTCAGGGTTCCTGCAGCACAGGGAAAAGAGCTTTTTGTATTCTCAGATCTACAGTGTTCTCAGAAACATCAGTTTCTCTCTGGGGAGACCTAAAGGCAGCAGATTGTGACCTGAGCGTGGCCTTGTTGGTACCTCTGGAGACACAGAGGGGCAGGTGGGATGTGCACCCAGGGATCTGTTGTTTCAGATGCACAGGTAGGGCAGGTGCAATCAGGTACTATGGGCAGTGAGCTCAAGGAACATCTTTACACTGTATTTCACACTGCAGCAAAGCAGGGCAGTTTGTTCAAGTACCTAAGCACACACAGTAAGGCATCCCAAGTGACTGTGGAAAGCAGGGTAGCACTCTGGGAGGCTCCTGGAACAACAGAGTCTTTGCTGTCTCTGCTTTAGCAGTTCATTTGGTCTCAAAGAAAGAGACTATTCTAGTCACTATTTCTACCCCAAAAGAGGAACTGGAGAACGAACTCTAATACTTTCCTTGTGCACAGTTGCACTGGCAACAGACAATTTCTTGTCAAGAAGCAAACAAATAAGAGAAGTAAAGAAAAGAGCCATGTCAAAATTCAGTCCATTCATCCTTCTGTCATCCCTGTGCAATCAAGCACTCTCATATTTCTTGAGGAGAAATGAGGGCCATTTAATCCCTTGGAAGAAAGAGGTGATGAGCCAGAAAATGAATGAATTATCAGCAAGTGCAGACAATCCATAGGAGAACAATCCCACAACAGCTCCTCCTGCCCTGCAGCAGCTGAATCTGACACCCTGCAGCAGCTGAATCTGACGCCGCACGTGTGTGATGCCACAGGGGATTGAGAGGGAAAGCTATGGAGGCTTCCCCACAGCACCCCACCTTTTCTTTAGCCATTTCCTGGCCACCTACAAGCAGCAGGGCTTTGCAAACCCCTCTCGAGCCCAGATCCTCCAAGCCCTACTCCTGAGCAGACATGTCCCCAGTGCAGCATTTTCTACCAGCACAAAGAACAGAGGAGGTCAGTCCAGGTGACAAAGCAGGAGAGGATGACAACAAAACATAATGTTTACTGCTCCCACACACTGTGTTTTCCTCACTTAAGAGCAGGCTTGGAGCTGTTCTTCACACCAGGCACCATCAGGGAGAGAGGCTGAGCAGACAGGACTCAGCCCTGGCTGGATGTTCATTTTGGGGCAATGGGAATTGCAGTGGGAAAGGTGATTTGTTTGTAGATTGGGGTCTATTTAATCAAGGCCATCAACCTGGGTGCTTCAATTAACTGCTAGAAATGAAAGCACCAACCTGCCATTTGTTGTAATGGCAACCCAGATTTATCTTGGTGCAAGACTTGGTTCATGCAGGAAGGTATCATCCATATACAATCCAGCATCAAAGTACCTGGGAATTTGGGTCTTAGGGATTTTTCTCAGTCTCTGTGATTGGTGTAAAAAAGTATTATTCCAAAATTAAACACATTGTTTGCTGTCCCATGAAGAAGTTGCTCTCCACTAGGACTCGAGCCATATCCTGAGTTTCAGCAAACTGAAGTCTCCTGCTCCCTCAATAAAAAAAAAACAATGAAAAACTCAAAAAGCATCCTCAAAAACATCCATTCCCACACCTGCTCTATTTTGAGAGGTGTGCTCTGAGCTCTGGTTTACTCCAACTGGCCATCTGGAATAGTGCTGTCATTCCCTGCTCAGCCCTTTACGACTGCTAATAATGCTTTTTGTTTCTAGCAGAATAAGTGAAGGTGGCCATGCTACATAGTATAGTAGTAGAGTTCTGCATCTGAGGCAGTGTGGCAAATTAGTGGGAACCTTAAACTGTACTTTTGATTAAAAACCTGATAAATAGTAACTCTTAAATGTTAATTCTAATGTGTTTTTTAAAAAAAAACATCACAAATATCAGACCAAATATCAAAAAAAATCAAAGATACAAGTATCAGTATTTGGAAGTGTTCTTAGTAGCAAACGCACTGCTGGGCTTCAGCTGTATGCAGTTCTTTACCAGGTGAACTGAAAGAGCATTTTTAGATTAATTTTGCTAGCTGTGGTATATTAATTTTTGCTGGCTGTGGTATTGTAGCCATAAATCTATGGCCCGTATCTCATTTATTGCAACGTTTTGGGGTTTTTTTGCACTACTTTGGCAATAAAAGCGGCCTTGAGACGGGAAGCAGGGATAATTGAAGTGGGTGGAGTATCTTGGGGGCAGTAAATCAATTTAAGCTTCAGCAGTGAGGGGAAAAAATACCATTTGAGGAAGGTGAGAAAAGAAATTTGGGTTATGGAGGCATGAAGGCTTGTGTATGAGCTAATGAGGCGTGCTTTCCCTGGGTGTTGTATGGAAATTAAGGGTATAAATGCCCTTGAAATTGGGATGATTTGGAGTAGGAGAAAAAAAAGGCTTTGGATTTTCTAAACTTTCACCTGGAAGCATATGAAATGCCCAGGGTATTTAAATACTTCAAAGGAAGCCATCTGTGTCCTATGTAAATACTGATACATCTAGGGAGTCTTTTGGGAGTGGCTTTCCCTATCAGGACATGGCTGGTTTATGTTGGTAGTTCTGAGGGACAGTCCAGTTCTGGAAATCCTGAAACCCCTTAGTTGGACACTGCTACAGTGAGGGGTCAAGTAGAGTGGCTATTTGTAATAGCTTACTCCAAGGGCTTAATGTGACATGAAACCTCTTGAAAATTTAAATTAATGCTGTTAATTAAGTAATAATCTACAGAATTAGTGCTGTTCATTTAGGGATGGTTGGCTAGTTTCTTCCTTCTCTTCTCTTACTGTTTATATGTTATGGTGCATGTGAAGAATGGGGAAAAAAATCAGGAAATGCTAGTTTAAAGCCTAGGAGGGCACAGGGAGCTTTAACTTGAGCTTGGAATGCTCTCATCTGGAGGGAAATATGGTGGTATATCTTGAAAAATTACCAACTAATCAACAACCAGCCAACTAATCAACAACCAGTCAACTCATCAATAAGCAGTCAACTAATCAACAGTCAACTAATCAACAAACAGGCAAGTAATCAACAGTCAGTCAACTAATCAATAATCAACTGGGCAACTAATCAATAATCAGTCAACTAATCAACAGTGAACTAATAAAGAATCAGTCAAGTAATCAACAGTCGGTCAACTAATAAATAAACAAACGGGCAAAAAATCAACAATCAGTCCCAGAACTTAACATTCAGAGCTTGTGGTTCTGAAGACGTGCTGGAGACGAGATGCACATCCGTTAACCGGGACGCTCCATGTAGGCCTGGCTTCTCTTCGTCGGCCGAAAGAAAAAAACATCACACGATAACAATTACAAACGTTATCTTGGATAAGTATGCCGTCTCCCCGCATCGGCCTCTTCCCTGACTGCCCCGCCCCTGCGAGCCCTGTGGCCTTCTCGCCTGCTCCTTTGAGTTCCTTTACTCAATAGCACTACACTCAGAGTTTTCACAGCAGTATCTCAATGATTAAGACTGGGATTTTCAAAGTAGATCCAACTCGCTATTTAATTGAAATGAGATATGAGCACCTAGCCCCTTTAGGATCCTTTGAAAATCCCAGCTGGAAATTATTATTTCAGTGCTTTTTCATTTTTGTAGCTACTACAGAACCATCATGGCTAAGCCTAACTATTCTTGCCTGTTTCCTTTGAGATACAGTATTTATGGCTTATCCAGAAGCAGAAAGAACTAAAAAAACTCAAAAAAACAGTTCTCACAAGACTGTCCAACCCAATTTAGTAGATAAAAGGGATTCGAATAGCTTCAAGAGCTATTCACATTTCTGGGTGGTTCTCAGTCCTGAGTGTTTTGAACAGTTTATGGTTTACTGATCACAATCTGCAATATCACAAGAGATCAAGATTTGTTTCTTGCTTGGATTGCCTACATGAATTAAAATTTTTACACACCTACCAGTTGAGGAAATGAAAAAGTCATAAATAGATTATTAGAAAGCTCCTCAGTGTGTTAAAATGTAAGTACTAAAATAAGATGTGACATGAACAGAAGAGCTAAAATGGATTCAGAAATTACTGTAATGGCTATTTAAAATACATTTGGTGGTTCTACACATGAGTACACATGTATTTAGAGAATGATATATTTTTAACTGCCATCTTATAAACAGGCTATATTGATTTTATGTTTTTTAATACAAAGGACATTAATGAACACCAAGAAAACAGCATGATTTCTTACTCATTGTAGTTTTTTGAGCCAGTTGACTTTTCTTGTGGGTCTGTATTTCAGAGACCCATCAAAAACACTGCCAAGAACTTATACAAGCCAAGAGTGGGGCAGTAACTTCATTTATGTCATGTTTCTTTTTCTCACATCCCATGAATGGGCAGACTATGCCGAACTTAAAAGCACCCTAACATTTTAATTTATTAAGATCTCACTGTGCCAAGTAGAAGAAATTCAAGTTGACAAGCAATTTGAAGAACTGGAGAGATAGCTGATAATCTTTCTAAGCAAAAAACAACTGCCACGTGGAGGAAAACTGCCACAGCAAGGAAAGATGTGCCAAGCATTTAAGTCCACAAAGCCGTCAATGACAAAGAGCACTGAAAAGACAAGCGATCCCCAGAAATTCAATTGTTCCGAGTTCCTCTACAATGAGGATAGCACCGGGTGACATGTAGCATAAAGCTTACATGGAGGTAAGTCAGCAAGAATAAAATAAAACACTTTCTACTTCTAGACAGGATATATATTTTTCAAGTATCACTAGTGCCTTTTTATAAAATGGCAAAAGTATATATGGGATCAGGATATGCTCTGTTATGTCCAAAGAGAAGGCTGTTACTGGATTTTTAGTGCTGTTTTGATTTTTAGGTGATAACTATCTTAGCCTTTATCTTTCTATCTTTGTAAGTGGAAATCAACCCTAATCTCTGCTCTCTGGAAAGTACTCCCAGTGCCTCTGATTTGAGAAACTTCTTGTGCTTGTAGAGAAAACTTACCTGTTTAAGCCTCAGAGATAGATCAGCCCCTTGTCCTTCCCAGCTCCAAAAACTTAGCAGTTGCCAGTGTCCAGAAAATGTTTATCTTACAGCCTTGTTGGAAAGAATCCTGGCCCCAGCTTTGCCACCTTGTCAAGCTGAACAGCAGGAAATTCTGGCCACCTCCACATTTTAGCATGGCACGGTGAACTACACACTTTTATCACCTTCATCACTAACCTTATTAGTGAAATGATAGGGCACCTTCCTAGCAGCTTTTACTCCTTTCTTTGACAATACAGTCAATATAGACTTTTCTTTCTTCCTGTGGAGGCTCATTATACAGTTCATTCATGCCTTCTCTTGTTCATTTTCAGCTGTTTATTTCATGATCTTTTGACCAGATCCAGACCTTCAAGTGTGAGGAAGGGAGAACTGGGAGAAAGTTCTGCTGCTTCCTGGCTTCAGGATTCAAGAACAAATTCAGGGGCAGCTCTGTCCAGGCTTTCAGCCCAGACACTGGTGGAGTCCAGCTTCAGTAATGAGCTGCAATCAGGAGAGTCATCAATAAGGAGCACTGAAGTCGTTTCAGTTTCACTCTATTGACCAGAGGGGAAAAGGAAAAGTCAAATTTCAGCAAGGGGAGGATATTTTCTTAGAAATCTTCCACCACCCTGCCCTGTGGCAAAAACCCCCAGCTGCAGTGAGGAAAGTGGCAGATGCTCCCCTCCACCTACCTGTAACCCTTCAATGGCCAGTTTGAGGATGGATGGTGTCAGCTTGGAGGCTTGCTTGAAGGAGAAGTTGCTCCAGTCTATAATGAGAATGAAGCCATTTATTTGAAGCTCCTGATCTTCAATGAGCACCTCCAAGGACAGTAGGATAGCCCGAAGGATATCTATGAAGGAGTAATACAGCTGGTTTCCTGAAGGATGAAACTTGTTTTACAGGGAAAAAAAAAAAAGAAAGAAAGAAAGAAAAGTTTAAAATAAAAGAAAGGAAATAAGCACCTGCTGGAGCAGACACAGCAATCTAAGTACTATTCAACAATCTACTGCTGGGCTGCTGGTGTGGGTAATCATCAGTTGTGACCTGATTCAAGCACTCAAGCAAGCACATGCTGAACTACAGTTTGCTTAAATTGCATTGTCTTTTTTTGTTTGAATGCTGCTGTCAAATATGAATTTCTGTCCATTACCACTTGAAGCACACCCCTATCTCAGTAGGATCTGCAACACCACACTAAAATAAAACTAAATTTTCCCAGGAGTATATATGCACCCTTACAATATACCCCTGTCCTGTGTGTGATCTCCCGCTTGTGCCCGAGAGGAGCGCTCTGAAAGCATGCACTGATTGGGTAGTCGCACACGAACCCCAAGCAAGAACAGCAACCGGCATCCCTGCCTCACTCAAATTCCTTCACGGTTGCTTAGGCTGTCTGGGGTTAGTTCAAAGCTAGATGGGCCCTCCCCATGTATTTACCTTACACTGTGTGCAAAGACCTCAGCTGGAAAAAGATTCTGCTTCCACATCTAGGCAATCCCAAGGGACCTCACCAAGCTGTGGGATTCATTGCATTTGTGGGTTTCCTAGGCAGGGTGCACTTGGATTGTCGTAAAAATGTCCTAAAGCAGCTCTGCATTTTTATTGTATTAATAAAATGATTATTTTGAAAGTAAAATAATATTTGATAACTCCCACACAGAGAAAAATAAACCAAATACCAGCATGTTTAAAGTGTTATAATTTGCATTCATATAGTGCCTTTTATAAAAGAATCTCAAAATATTTTTAAATTGGCTATTATTCAGTTTTTCAGATGAGAAAGCAAAAAAGAGACAAAATAATGAAGATTAACACTTTTCAACTTGTATATAAATATTTTTGGTTTATATGTTCAGAGTTTATTATATTGTTTTATTAATCTATTGTTTACAAAAAAACCAAAATACAGTGGATTAACGATCTGAGATCTGTTATGTTCTTGGGGTGCTCTGGTGCTCATTTCAGTGGTCCTGTGACTTTGGAAAAATTCTCTTCTCCAATCTGTTTGCTGAAGTTACTTCATGGGTTTGTCCTTGATAGACAGCTGACCCAACACACACTAATGTGGAAGGACTTCCAGCTTATGGTATCCAGCAGATTTGTGGCAGTGGATTAAAACGAGGCAGTTGAAGGGGTTGTTGCCCACAGCTTTGGTTGAGGTCTGTTCACTGCCTACCAGCACCTGTCAGGAAGGTGCAGAGGCACCCCTGGGTCATCTCATTTTAATCTGTTTTGACAGTTGTGTCAGAACACCAAGTAAGGACTTGAGGGAGCATTAGAATGATTTTTACAAATTAGATACACGCCTTTGGATTTAACCAGTATAGGGAAATGTAATGTTACATTAGATCAATTTGGTATAAGTTAAGACTGCACATTCACTGAATTTGTTCACCTGTTGTGTTTCTAGCATCCTTAAGTGCTGTAACTGTTCATTTGTGATTAGATTGCTGGTTATTAGACAACAGTGCTGTTTGCAGCTCTGGCACATTGTTTCTTATCCAGAGCTACAAGTGAGAAAGAACTGGGAAAGGTGAAGCTTAAAAACTGTTAAGGAGGCAGAACAGTATGCCGTCCCGGCGCAAATGGGCGGCAACGATCCGGGGCATGTCACCGTCAACGGAACGTATGGTTCGGGACCAACTGGACACGGCGGGAACGGGTATTTCAACAGCGCGAACACGAGCAACTACCTGATCGGGACGAACGTCCTGACGGGCCTGCCGCTCACGATGTCCGCGTGGCTGAAACCCGCCGACGCCACGCACACGATCAACGCCATCGCGATCCACAACGATTCGGCGGGCAACGGTTGCCAGATTTTCTTTTTAACAGAAAGATGAAACTAAAATAGCTTGTGGCACACCAAATGCCACTTCTACTTCATATTTTATAGACACCACACTTTTCTTGCAGTGAGCTTAAACTCTAGGTTTATAAAAATTGTACTAAATTACCCTTGACCGGAGAAGCATCTTTTAACGACAAAGCAAATCACCATGCATCTGTAACGCACGTGGGATCTGCTCTAGACAAAAGCTACAGCAATTAAGCTAGTTCCAAGTAAATTAAAGGAGGCAGAATCATTTGGACATCTATACAGGAGTAAAGAACAAGAGCTGCTGATTGTGCTGGGAGCTCAGCTTTGCAATGATCATACTATTAAGCCAGGTTTTATCCCAGCTCTGCAGCACACTGTGTCTTTACCCCTGAAAGGGTGAAAGATACACCCGCCACTGTATCGATGCTTCAAGATGGGAGGAAAAGACATTTTTGCAATTACCAGACTGCAGCTCTCCTGAGGCCTCAAGTTGCACCAGGGGAGGTTTAGGTGGGACACTAGGAAATACTTATTCACTGAAAGGGTTGTCAGACATTAGAACAGGCTGCCCAGGGAAGTGTTGGAGTCACCATCCCCAAAGCTACTTAAAAGATGCATAGTTGTGGTGCTGAGGGGCATGCTTTAGTGGTGGACTTGGCTGGCTTAGGTTAACGGTTGAACTCAATGATCTTAAAGGTCTTCTACAACCTAAATGATTAATGATTTGGAAAATCCACGAGCTAGTACTTTAAAAAGATGTTTTGTTTTTAAAGAAATACTCAAAAGCATTCAGTACCATTATCCTGAGTTATTACTTTCAGGCTACATTAAAAAGGCAACAAATATGCAATATTTGCTTACAATAATTTAAAAAATACATGTAGTCTAACACCAGTCTTTCTAACTGGCAACATAAAACCAAACCTTTTCTGACTCCTCAAGGTAGAATGAAAAGGTAGAGTAAGTTTTCAATTAGCACGGTGCTGATAGCAGTGCCAAACTCCAGATTTGTTTTTTCAGTGCAGGTGCACAGATAAGTGGACTCTTGCTTTAGATAAGGAAAGATAAGAGTCTGGTATGTGAAAAAGGAGAGTGAAGAAGTCTTTGTGGCATAATTAACCATTTATAACACTTGAGTGGATGGAGATGGTATTTACTTTCTGTATAGTCTGTAAGCGAAGGAATTTCTTGGAGGAGCTCTTTTTAGTGGAGTCAGCAAGGAAATAATGGAGATAAAGTGCAGTAGGGGAAAAAGGGTTTCTTCTTTTTTCAACTTTGATCAATTTACTTTAGCTCTGTGTTCTTCAGTCACAGAACTATATTATATAGTTCTGAGAAAACCAGTATTTAAACCCAAACTCTGGGCAGATCAGCTACTTTGCAAATGATAGCACATGAACATAGCTTCACTTATTTGTGCCCACTTGTTTGCCCCTTGTTTATGGCAGTATGCAAATCTCTCCTCCTTTTCACAGGGGGCTTTTTTCCTGGAACTGACTGTTATTTGTCAAGTGCTTTAACACTGTCAGATGAAACCTGCTAGAATGTTCTTGTTATTTTTTCCTCCCCTCACCCACTTCAGCACGAGGCCGGTGAGTCAGTGAAACCCAGGGCTCGGCTGGACGGAGCAGCAGACACCCCGAGAGGAGCCAGACCCAGGTTCACAGGATTTGCTTCTCCCCCAATCTGCTCAGTACCAGTACTTTCCTCACCTCAGGCAACAAAACCACCAAACATGTTCTGCTGACACTTGTCCGTGGAGGCCTGGTGTGTCCATCAGAGGCATGAGCAGGCCAAGCAGCTTCCCTTGGACCTTTCCACCATACTCATTGCTGCAAGGCCACCCCAGAGCATGTTTCTGCATCACCACCCAGCAAAAGCTGTCAGTCCTTGAGCTCCAGGAGGCTCAGAGAAATCAGAAGGGCAGTGCCAATCCTCTCACATTTTGGGGTTTTTTTGTGTGTGTTTTTTGTTTTGTTCTTTTATTTCGAAATAATTATTTCAGCAAATGCCAGTTCTGGGAAATATCAGATGTAGCTGTGTTGAAGCTGCACAGATTATCTTAACTGAGCTCTTGGGCCTCACTGGCTTCACAGCATCACAGAATGGTGGGGGGGTTGAGGAGACATCTGGAGATTATCTCACCCAAAACCACTTCTTCAGCAGGGTCACCTGGAGCCAGTTGCCCACAGTTTTGCAATGTTTTTGCACGTATATAGGATTATGACAACTACTACAGGACAGTGAGCAAGAGGCTAACAGTCTGCCCATAAAGAGGTCAGCCTCTCCTCCTGACATCTCCAGAAACAACATTTTGAGAGACTAAGAGACTATATTCTGATTATTTAGGCTAATAAACCACCTAAACCAGCCCAAGATACAGCTGATGTCAAAAGGATCACCCGGCCTTCCACCCAGCCACACTCCATGCTTGCTCTGGAAGGCAAGAAGAGCACTTGGCATGATGATGACCACATGGCACATGAACAAAGCTCCTGTTAGATTTGGTTCATTTGATTCTATTATGTGTAAAACACACTTTAGGAACCAAGGCTAAGAAATACAGTTTTGATCATTACTGTTTTCAGACCTGTAGGGATTTCTCCAACTAGTCATTGTAACACATATGATAAAAACATCCACTTGGCAGCTCATTTAAGCTTTTTTTTTTTTTTGCCAAGGAAAGTAATTATAATTCTCAAAGTGTTGTGTGTTGGTGGATACGTTCAGGATGTAAAATGACAGAGATCATGAATGGCTGTGACTGACACAGGGAAGGTTGTCAAAGCTTGACTTTCACACTGACAACAGTGGTGATGCCACCTTGGGTGTTCATGTGAAATACCAAGGTAAACCAAGTGATTAGAGGTGCCTGGCTCTCCTTAGCTTTACTATAGACTGGGTGTCTTTAAATATTTTGTGTGATTCTATGATACCAGTAATAGGGAAGTTAATTTTAGCTTGTCATTGCAGTTGATAATTGCTATCACCACAGCATTTTTATATTTCATTTAACCATCAGTTGTGATTACAAGAAAATTGAGAACCAGGGCTAAACTTTCTTCTTGTGCTGCATCATATGCATGATGAAAACCACTTCTTTGTGCCTTACTGAGAATATTGTAACTCTAGAAGGAAATGGCATTTGAGTTACATTTGTGGTCTGAGCTGACAGCTGTAGTAAGCCTGGGCTTAGTGCTGAAGCCCAAGACATGCTGCAGCACTTCAGGACAATGCTGTGTCCTCAGGCTTACCCAGAGGAAACCTGCACTGAAAGCCAAACACCAACCCAAAGCAATGCAGAATTACCAACACATTGAGGGCTAGCACAAGGACAAAGCAACACCACTCCCACCTCCTAAACTTTCTTCTCTGAACTGGGGAAGGCCCTGTGCAGCAGCCCTGTAAGCATAAAGGGCTCATTTCTTCAGGAAGCCAGCCTAAAAAAATAATCACATCCTTCGCAGAAAATTTATGTAGACAGATCCTTCAGATATGAGTCTGAACTATGCACTCATCCAGGATTCTCACTGGAAAGGAAACCTCCCACCCATATTGTCTCACCCCAAGATCCTGGCAGAGAAGCTTTCATCCAAGCCAAGATGTGTGTTGTCCCAGAGTCAGGATGAGACCTCACGCCTCGGGGCTTTAGTGGAATACAAGGAAAGTCTGAGGGCAACACATTTTCCTAAGCACCTTTGTTCCATTACTCAACAGTATCTATTGAAACTTACATAAGAAGGAAGCAATTACTGAATTTTCCCAAGAATATATTTGCAATGCAAAATATTACTGAATTCTTAACGTAATTTTGCAGTTGATTAAATTCTGTGCCATATACATACATACATATATATATATACATGTAATTCTAACATAGACTGAAATCTTAATAGTTCATAAACCTGTAAGAAAAAGTATATTTGATTGTGTCCGTGGTATCTGGGCAGATTGTTTGGGAAGGAGCTGACTAATATTTTGTTGAACAAACATCTTGATTTATTTAAAAGAATCTTTTCTTGTAACATCCTGGTACAGTTGGTCTTGATTTAGGAACAAGATGTAAGAACTGGTTCAAGATATAATTACCATCGAGCCATTAAACAGCAGTGACCACAGTACAATTACAAGTTCAGCATCCGCCTGGCAGCTCTATTTGTGGTGTGGTACACCCTGTCCTCCACCTGATCTGGCTCAGTCTCAGGCTCTAGGTACTTAGTTTTGGAGGCAGCTGCATCTTTCCTAGTGAGTGTACCACTTAGGAGTCACATGGAGGGCTAAAGTACCATATTCCAAGTAGGCACCTGAAGTAGTATGCTTCTTCCCCTGATGAATGCAAATAATTAGCATTAATTAGAGCTACGCACGTGCATTAAGAGCAGACTGAATCCTTCCTTTAGATAAATAATTATTAGAGAAACATTCAGCCAATCCAAACAAATATCTTTTTGCAGAAGCCTGATGGCTAATCCTTTAAGCTGTTTATAACAAACAACCCCAGCTGAACATGAAATAGCAACCATGCTAATGATTTCCAGGAGCTCATTTTTAAGGGTGCTGCTTTAAAGCCCCAGACATGCATTTTTATTCCATAGGTAAATATCTGCATGCCTGAAAGGTGGTCATTTCAAGTAATAAAGAAGAATTAAAAAAAATATATTCTACAGAGATGGAAACCAGCAGAGTGGCAGATGCAAGAGGTTTCAGCTACCAGCCATAGCAAAATGCCACTCTACTTGCTGGCATCACCTGGTACATCTAGGACTGTCGATGGCAAGATTTGATTGCCTTCTGTCTCTCTCCAGTGTTTCAAGAAAACAAAATGCTTAGAGAGCATTTCCAGTGGACTAATCAAGTGGATTTCTTTTCATTTCATAGTGAATGAAGCAAAAAAACCAGACCTCATACTACAAGTAGTAGTCTTAATCTGTAAACAAATTTCTTCCATAGCTAATATGTAAACAACTTTGAAGAAGAGTTAAATTGAAGCCATAAATATGTTTCTTTAATCAAGACCCGCTCATTAAATTTTGTTTGCATAAGGCAATAAAATATATTTTGTATGAGGAGCAGTCCAGTTTGTGCTCTGATTTCTTTCAGTCCTGACTAGCCATGATGTAGGATAAGCCCTACTTAGCAACAACTAAAACATTGCTGGGTTATCAACATTCTTCTCATACTAAATCCCAAACACCTCACTGTACCAGCAACTAGGAATAAAATAACTCTATTCCAGCTGGAACCAGGACAGATCAGAAGGTTCAGTTCTGAGCATGGGGCTGTGTTGTCTACATGTTGATGGACTGAGCAATAAGTAGGTCCAGAGATCCAGAGGATGGAGGGCTTTGCTTGCTCTCCATCCTACAGAAAAATAGAGGAAGAGCTGGAATGAAGGAATTAAGTTGGTGCTAGGAAGAAGGGAGGGTTGGGGGGTGTGGTGTTTTAGGATTTGTTTTTGTTTTGTTCTGTTTTTTTTCCCCTCACCATCCAAGTCTATTTTAATTTCAAATTAATTTCTAAATTATTTAATTTAAATTAATTTCTAAATTATTTAATTTAAATTAATTTCTAAAATATTAAATTTAAATTAATTTCTAAAATATTTTTCATTACTGTAAGGGTGGTGAGGCCCTGGAACAGGTTGCTCAGGGAAGCTGTGGGTGCTCCCTCCCTGGGAGTGTTGGAGGGGGCTTTGGGCAACCTGGTCCCTTCCCAAGGCAGGGGGACTGGAAATAGATCATCTTTAAAGTCCCTTTCAACCCAAACCATTCTAAGATAGTATCAGTGTCAGAACTCAAAGGCTCTCAGGGCAATGTCGTTATGCAGCTACTTTTATTTCCACCTGCAGGTGTGTACATCCAATCTTACCATGATAAAGTGAACCAAGGTGTGCGATGTGTTAAAGTGTAAACATTAATATTCAGGAACAATTTTCTGGGACCTGAGAATGACTTCAAAGGAGCTCTCAGGCAGAGAGGCTGTAGTCTGCCAAAAAAACAGAATAGATGTTTAAATCGGATAATTAATATGCTTTGTCTCTACTGTTGCTGAACTATGCTGTGGGAATGTTTATCTTACACACCTATAATCCTTCTATTTAAAATATAGAATCATTTTTAAATATATTGGATTTTTAATATGTGATTAGCATAAATACCAGTAAATCCTTTCCAGGCTGTAATGTGGATGTGCAGGCTCTATAGGATTGGAGCCTACCAGTAGAAATACTGACATACTGTTCTGGTTCACATCACCAGCTATATATTATCTGTCTATATGTATTTTTTTCTTAGTCTCCACAACTCTCCAAATGCTTTCCATCCCTCATCTTTGCTTTTTAGATCAGTAGAAGTGGAGTTTTGAATACAAGCACTTGGAAAATCAGGCAGTAGATACTGTAATTGGGCATCTAAAGTGACTGGTACTTCTTATCCTTTGCGTGTCTCAGGTCCCCATCGCTAAAGCGGTGATTAGAAAATGCCAGAAGTCAAAGGGTGTGGTGAAAATAAATTGATTGGCATTTGAAAATCATTTTCCAGCATCAAGAAAAATTACAATATTAGTCATCCTGTCTTCAGAGCAGTTACATAGATCATTTAGATATTTTTTGTATCCAAATCCCAAAAGGAATACATGATTTTGATTTACAAAATTTACTTCTGCCTTGGCAAGAGCTATTAAAAGCAGATCTGTAATTTAGATCCATGTTTCTTTTTCACTTTAATCCTTCAAGTACTTTAGGAATACCAATATTAGCAGCAAAAATAAATGTAACATGCTATGCAATCAAGTCATCATTTGAAGTAGGAAGATAAGCCATCTGTTTACTGGATGGATTGAGGAAAATACTACCTGTGCTCCCAAATATTTAATCCTTCTTCCCAGAGCTCTGAAGTCTCTTTTTGACTGACCTCAGACTTGTTGTTGTGACATCACTTGTACCCATGTGAAAAAAGCAAAAATGGATAGTATTCTGAAGGTTGAACTAGTCTTTTCAATCTTGTGGTGATGTCCTTAATTTGACCTCCAGGGAGGCAGCAAAATTCTCTGAAAAGAGGGTTCAGTCTGCGGTCTCGTTAGAGATTGCTGGGGGATCTTCTTCCCACAGACTTCCTAAAACTAGCTGTATCTTGGACAGAGAATTGAGTTATTCAACAGGGAAAAAAAAAAAAGAAATCCCTTACAGAGGATGTGCTAAACTTCTCAAAATTCACATGAACTTGTATTTCCCAACTGTTCGTGGAATCTTTGCTGTGGTGTCACTTCCAAATTAAGATATTTTTTTTTTCCATCTTTAAATCTTTGACCTCCATATGAAGGATTCATTATATTCTTTTCACATCCATAAAGAATGCTGGGGACTATTTTATATACTTAACACATCTTGATATTTCTTCCTTTCTTTCAGGCATTGCTGTTGAATTGAGTTTTGTCCTGGTTTTGTTAAGAAAGCACTCCAGCAAAGCCCTGTACAAAAGTGTTCAATTAACTCCTCCTATAAGCTTCTGGATAATTTTGAGTCTGTTTTTTTTTTTTGTTTTTTTTTGTTTTTTTTTTATCTCTATAAATCATAGCTGATCCAGTCTTTGACTTTTTTTGGCATTAGCATTATAAAAACATCTTTTATTTCAGTGGCATACATTTTCAAGCAGTTTTCCAGCACACAAGTTTTAATATTTATACCTCAGTAAAAACATAATCAACTGATTATATGAGTAGAAAACCAGTAGGCATAATGTATGTTTCTCAGTTCTCAAGTTCTGCTCCAACTGAATTGCTACCTGAAGGAAATTATACTAGTTCCATCCTCAAATTAAGTTTTCTACCAGTTAAGTCTAATTTCCACAGTAACAATTCTAGTGATTTATTACAGTGTAATGCACTCAGTTGTATGGTTCTAATATTGTTATTATATGTTCATAGATATTTTTGGTGGGATAGATGTTGCTCTGTAAACTTGACAGCATCTATAAACACTGGAACATAAGTTACTTAAGTTACATTGTACTCACTGTGGACAACTAATAGCACAAAATTCTGTGCTCTCCCTGAAGAAAACTGCCAGCTTTCTTTAGTAGCAGATATTAAAGAATGCTTCTGTCTAAATGTGAAAACAACTGAATAAGCAATATTGTCCTTCCACACTCTACAAGGAGAAAAAATGGTGGGAGCCCATTCAAATACTGGTAGCACTTGGCTATAGTATTCCCTTCCTATACGTTGACAGTACATTCTGTGGGGTGTAGATGCTCTCACAGATTCACAGATTCACAGAATGTTAGGGGTTGGTATTGTACCAAAGCTAAACTAGGATTAGGTGCTTTTATCCATAAGATATATGTATTAGAATTTGTTGGGGGTATTTTTCCTTCTCTTCCTCCTTCCCTCACCCTCTTCGTTTCCCACTTCTCAACAGTTGGGAGGTGACAATTTGTTACAAGGTCAGATTTTCATACTGCTTGTTGAAACAAACTCTGCATTAGGCTGTAATTTAAATAGCAGTAGTAAATTAGCAGTTGTCTAGTGTATCCGTGGGCAACAGAAGGAATACTTAAAAAATTAGGATAAATTTTTATTAAATTTTTTGAACTTAGTTTATGATTCATGAAGTATTTTCCTAGGAATTATATGTATTTCATAAGAAGGAGGGTAGAGAAGAATGTATTTTCTTCTCTGTGAAGAAATTAGAGTGATCACTTCAGAGAGTGCTCTTCACTTACTGTGATCTCTCACTATGAAGTAAAGACAGCAAGTAGTGCTAAATATACAACTTTTAGATGAAAAGCCAAGAGTTTCAGCTCCAGCCCCCAAGCATCCAAAACAAGCAGCGCTGGGTTTGCCCATCCAAGAAGAACAGGGTGCACGTGAGGAGTGTGGGGGTCTCAGCAGCAAAATCTCCCAGGGAGAAACACAAGAGCCCATGAACACATCTCTAAAGGGAGGCTGGTTATGGTGGCTGGAGCTTGCAAGTTTGGCCCAGCTGAAAAAAAGACATGAAGTGCCTTTGCAAAAGGCAAAAGTGTGCTCACTAATGATATGTAATTTAAGAGGATGCAGAAGAAACCACATTACCTTTTTTTATTGTCTAGTCCTGAATCTCAAGTATAATTCACATGAGGTCATGCAGTTTCAACTAAAATGCTATGATTTGCAGTTTTACAAACTGATGTAAGAAAATGGAAGCTATAAAGAAATGGCATATTTCCACCCTCCCAAAATACAACATCATTCCATACAAGCTTCTCTTAAGGGTGCCAACAGCTGCGAAATAATCTGGTAAATTATCTTTCTTTTTTACTTGAAAATGATAATTAGGAGTAATTTGGTAAACCTTAGTACATGCTTTATTCTGTCTGCTCATTAGTGTATTTAATTTTTTTTCAACCTGTTAGCTTCCTGGGAGGATTTTAATGTTTATACCTACTACTTCTGTTTAGCCTGAATTAATTTTAAAGAAGTTTTGTCTGCCATGTTCTTCACAGGTATTATGTGAATCTCTGTCAGAGGGTTATTTTTGTTTGTTTTAAATGGGTATTACAGAAGTTAAATGGAAGAGGTAAACATACATAGTTGAGAGTGGTGGAATCTCCTGAAGAGTCCTGCTTTCTAATGGGAGCTAAATGTGTGCTCATGACATGTTTGTCTCACTTGAGATCATCACATTTCTGTGAACAGAAACTGTCACCTCTGATGAGAACTAATGAATTTCTACAGTGTTGTGTAATGTTAAAAACCCTTATGAATCATTAGATTTATTTAATGCTGTGTAACTATCTTGTTGCTGTTTGTCCTTTTGACAGCTCAGGCAGCAGCGATGCAATGTATCGGAACCCTTAAGCATGTCTGCTTGGAGGCTGCTATCGAATACTGCAAAGGTCAGGGCCTCTCAGGGTGTCAGTGACAAGGAGGAGACTGTAGAGAAACTTTCTGAGGTGAGGAGAGTAATGAATATATCAGCTGCCTGTATGGGTGAACATATGGGCATGGAAAGCAGCTCGAATTTGGCTGCTTAATCCATACCTGAATTTCCTGGAAAAGGTACTGGGAGTGCTTTTAATCACCCAGTGGAGGTCTGCACCTGGTCATGGCAACATGCACAAGGGAAAAGGTGGTTTGTTTTGGTTTTTTTTTTTTCAAAAATGGATTTGTTTCCTGCAGTCTTCTCATCTGGGCAGGCAGCACTTTGCTTTCCTAACACCTTAGTGAAAGGGGATACATTTCAAGGGATTGATCCATTCGTTGCTCCAGAGTAAACGGTGCACCACATCTTTGCATTAAACATCTTTTTACAAACAATCACTATGACATACTCTCCCATATGTGACCTGACTCCACTCCATGAAAGCATGGCCGTAATCATTAAAAATAAGGAGATTTTTAACTTCATGTTGTTATTTCTAGATAAGGTACTTAGCTGAGTTCAGTGCTGTTAATTTTAAAATCCTCTGGGAAAAAAGAATTATTTCAATATAAAGCATGTGATTGGCCAAACCATGTACCAAATCCAAACACCCAGAGCCTGGATGGATTGTACTTGGAAGACCTTTTTTCCTTTAGGAAAGGGGTTAGCAATTTGTTTTCCCTGTCTAAATTAATGTAAATATATCACGAATGACCTTTGATTTTATTTTCCCTCTGAAATGTAAGATCAAAACATCTGGCTTACACTATAGCATTAGACACTGCAGTTACACTCCTGGGAATGATGAATCCTCTCCAGTATTTGTGTTCTATCCTGTTTTAATATAATGCTTAAATATATTTATTTGCAGCACTTTTTTACTTTGCCTTCCCAACAGATTTGTCTTTCCCACTGAGAGCTAATAAAAGTGTATTTCTGAGCTTCTTCAAAAGTGATAAACAAGAAACTGATCATATTTACCTGTAAAGACACATTGTTCTAAAGTAAAAGAATGCATTATTAGATAGGTGTAAAGGGACAAAATAAGGTGCAAGTAGCACTAAGTTGTTTTGCATCAGCATCTCTTACAAGTGCTGAAAGGCAGGGAATGTTCAGCCTCTCCAATGAGCAGCTTTTCACCATGACATTTTCCTTCTTGGTGAGTCAGGGATGAAACCACAATGAGTTAATTCCTCTTTACCTTGGGGAACTAGCAGGGGACCTTGCAGAAGCAAATGTCATGACTGGAGGCCAGATTGTCAAATCACTGGATTTTGCCACTGAAATAACCTCCTTCTGCAGTTCTGCAAGTGGTGTGGAAAAGTTTTATGCATATATGTTCTGAGACCACACTGAAAGTTCAACCTACCTTGTTTTTAAATGGTGCTTAGGAACTTTGCACTATCACATTGCTTAGATAATTAGTCTTTCTTATTTGAGAGAACAGTGGTTTTATTCCTTGTTCATTTCTATGCCAGTGCAAGTGCACAGTTTATTGTTAAATATTCCATGGTTAACATCTCTTGCTCAGCAATAAAAGAAGTTGAATAGCCAGGGTTTGTCAAACAGAAAGTGAAATTTATTAGTGGATTGAGAATCTTAAATACCTCCAGCAAGCTGTTATGAAGTTCTTAATAAGCCATCCTATTTAAGCATATGACCAGTAATTTATCTATTCAGATATTTAGTTAGCCCTTATCTCTGCATCCCACATTCTACATCACACTTCAACAAGGCACAGATTAAAAGGAAATGTGTATTTAACCCCTATGCATATCTTCCTATCCTTTATTCAGATACAACTCTTTGCTTAGATCGAGTGCAACAAATACAGAACATAACAGTAAAACAGTCACTGTGACCTCTAATTCTTCTCTGTCCGTAGGGCTCTCACCTTCTAAGCACCTGGGTTAGATGGGAATGTAAAAGGGTTTGAGGAGTGGTGGGCAACACGTGGCTCCTGAGCATCTTGTGTGAAGATGCCATGTCAGAACCAGCAACACATAACCAGTGGCAGAGCTGTGCTGGCAGGCACTGCCAGTGCTGCTATGAAAGCTGATTCAAGGATTTTGTACTAAATACTCTTATCATGTTCATCCTTCATCTCAAATCCCTTCTGATTTCCTTCTGAAATCCCTTTCTTCTCACAGAACATTTAAATAATTTTCCTTGCACCCTGATACAAACTTTACGTGTTATGAGAAAGGGGCCACTACAGCAGGATACCTTCTTTTCTGCAAATGATTCCATGTTGTTTGTTCTGCTTGCTTTTTCTCTCTTTGGTCATTATGTCCTTAACAACCTTTTCTCCTTTCAGTGTCAGTCAAGAGCACTTTAATTACATTAATTTGTCTGGTTTTGTTCATTAAAACATACATTGCACATCAATGTGTAAAAAGATCCTTGGAGCTATTTCTTTAGCATAGTGTGTGTGTGTATATATATATATATATTTCATTTCTGCAACCTAAACACAACTGTTTTCTTTAAGTTTTGATCTGATGTATTATTTCAACAATTATTTAATTTTAAGGTTTTGAGGCAAAAAAATCACCTGGGAAATTAAGAACAAGATACTACAAATACAGCTTTGGAATTTCTGGTAATGTCTATGATTGATCACTGCTATCATATACAATAGTAAACAGAACATTTAGAATTGAAAAGACTGTTTTCAAGTTTTTCCTCTCAGGTATGTATTAAGAAATGGCCAATTATTGCTGTGGAGGTATTTCTGGGGGTCATCTTCTTTGTGTTCTGTGGATGATGGAACAGACAACGCATTAAGCCTGATTCATCAAGCCTAGTTCTTTTTCATTACCTTGCTATGCTTTGGTGCAAGTCACATAAATTTCCACCTCAGTTTATCTGCTGTTAGCACTTTGTTACACGAGAGTAGAAATTGAAGGTATGTATGTGCAGGTCATGATAGAGATTTTGAAGCTTTGGAAGGAAATTACTACATGTCTTGTTACAATGATCCCCAATAAAACATCTAAATAAGGTCAATAAGAAATAGTATATATTAAGTTTCTCCAAATACTTCCTGAGGATGTAACATTTTAAAATCTTTCCCACTTTATTTCCTTTTTTAATTTTTTTTTTTAACAAATTGAAGGAGTAACAATGTCAAGTTACTTAACCTATGATTTATTGTACCCCTGAATGTATAATGCTGTTTCAAAAATTAAGTTTAGAACATGCTTATTTTGAAAAGCTTCATTTGCTTCTCTGTTCTCCAGCTCAAATATACTTGAACTCCAACTGTGGACTGTGAAAGATGCAAAAAACCTAACTGCTTGCATATTGAACTCAAACTTGGAAAGGAATGGTAGCCTACACAGCAGCAGTGGTGAAGACTGGGGTGACTTGGTCTGGGTGCCCCTGCTCTGGCAGGGGGGTTGCTCTAGATGATCTTCTAGATCCTTCCAGCCCCTCACACTCTCTGACTTTGTGCTCTCACTTTTTACAAACACATTCTGGTGCTAAAACTCAGATACTCATCTTTTACTTTTTATATTCCCATATCCTGAAACACAGCACTTGGCTTCTGTCTCTAGATAGGAAGGTTCAAGCTATGCAAATGCTAATAGATACCAACATTCCAGTAAACTCTGAAATGGATTAAACTTTCCTGCATTTTTTTATATTGGCCCTGTGATATTTTGTGGTCTTCCTTCTGGGATCCGAGTAGCTGTCAATCAAGCCAAAGATAGCCACATCCTCACCTTTCAGCTTTGCCTCTGTGCAATGCTTTTCTTTATGATTAACCTACCATTTTCAGACATTGTATGACAGTCCTATAGGTTAGTATTTTATAAGGGGTTTTTTTCCACTTGATTTTTGTTAGCTGTAATTAATTTTAAGGTTTCTTTAGGAAGTTTTGAGTTTAGAATCTGAACTCCATCTTGCATCCACAATTTAAAATCAATCTTAGCAACTTGTTGCAATGGACTCTACGAAGTTTTGCATTGTGAGCAATAGTGACTTGCTTACTCATGTGGGGGCATTATTTAACCTGTAGTGGATCTTGTTGGTGGCTTTGAAATACTGATTACAAGCTAAAATCAAATATATAGACTGTGTTAGCATACCATGACATTGTAACCAGTATCAATTGGTTTTCTCCACAACATAAAAATGTGAAGGCAGAATTTGTAGTAGACTTTATCATGTATTTCTGCTTTAAAATCAATATAGATACTTGGGTGCCTGGCAATCTCAAGCTGGAAAAGATAAAAACCTTCACAAGACATCATTCCGACATTACAGAGTATAGCATACAATACTCTATATCACAGCAATTCACTCTGCAGCCTGGACTTAGTTCACACCAAGTGTGTTCACTAATGAGGCAGTGATCCCACAGAAAAAATATACTGTTGCTGTGTAATTAAGAACACTACTGCAATGCACAGACCACAGGTGATTACATAAAATAACCCAAAGAGTTTCAATTTTGATATTTCCTGGCTTTATGATGATTCAGGATGATTTGAGAGGCTGAACTTGCTAAAAAGGTGTATCCCCATTCAACATTATTAACAATATAATTGCAACTATGTTAGTTATGGTTATTAAAGTGTACTTTGCATGATTATTATTTTTTAATTTTTAATCTTTTCATCCTAAATTTTAAACATAAGTAAAATATATTTGTATTCATCTGCAGTTCTCATACCAAAGCTATCGTTAGAGACATGCATGAATATGACACAACATTAAGCAAAATGGTACCTTCTGAGTTAGTTTCTTGAGAAACCTGAAGTCCACACTCTGGAAGTCCAGAGTGGAGATTTTGTTGCTGCCCCTTTTAGCTTGACTGCAAATTGAAAATTCAATTGTCTCATGGTCACTGGACCCCAGACAGCCTCCAACCACCACATCTCCCACCAGCCCTTCTCTGTTTGCAAAAAGAAGATCAAGCAAAGCCTTACCCCTAGTAAGATCACACAGCAGCTGAGATAAGAATCAATGCTTTGCCAATTTTTATTTTAATATATGAACTGAGCTACAATTACTTATTGGTAAAGTCTGTGGTGTCCAATGTACTGAGACAACATCCAGGATTAGAGAGAGACAGATTAGGATTAATTGGTTGAGGCCAGTCAGATTAAGTGATGTTGGAAGGGTGTGAAAGGAGCATTTGTTCTCCCTCTCATCATCTGATGTAGCACAAATACCTGTTACTTTTGGATCTGGAACACAGAGAGCTCTGTCTGTTGTCAACAGAAGGATCAAGTGTTCTCTGGACGAAAACCCGCAAATGACTGGGGCTTGCAGTGTGGGAGAGGGGCCTGGGACAGCATCCCTTGCAGAGCAGGGCTTCCCCAGTTGGCTGGACATGATGGATGCTGCTCTTCCCCGGGTCCTGGGAACCTACTGGGGAGGGAAAACTGAGCTGCCTCTGTGTTTTGTGGGCTGGGGCTGTGCAGCAGCATCTTGCTGGAGGAAAGGAGTGTGACAAGAACTCCCTGCTCACCTCAATACGTGCTGCTAATGTCCTCTGGACCTTTATTTATGAACTCTATGCTTTAGTAGATCGATGCTTTAGCTTTTTCTTTTCAAATGAAGGTATCATCCTATATATAAATATTCCATTTTCCTTCCCACACAGAAATGTATTTTTCTTATGGCATACACTTCAAAGATTTATAAATAATTAAGATGAAACAACATTTACAAATGAGTGTGGAGATCTCTCCTTTGAAACCATGAGAATTGCAGTATCCATCAAAATTCAGTTCTCCTCATCTGATGAATTCAAGAACTACAATCCTGCCTCAGTCTTAGGTGACAACAGTTGTCCTTTTTCTGTAAGACATGAGTCTCTGCACTGCTCCCCAGCAAATCAGTGGAAGTTTCACCACTAACTTCCCAGGCAGGAAATTCAGCAGAATAATGAGAAAGTCTCCACACTGCCAGCACCAGCCCTCCAGCAAATTTGTGTTGCTTGAGATGCCTTCAAACCCCACCAGGAACCCCCTTGAGATGCCTCCAAACCCCGCCCCAGTTCCTCCAGCGCCCTCCCAGTTCCCATACTGGTCCCCCCACCGCAGCCAATCAGCGGGCACAGGTGGGTGTGGCCGAGTGACGTCATCAGCGGTGGGCGTGGCCACCAGGAACCCCCTTGGGATGCCATCAAACCAATGCAGGAACCCCCGTGAGAGGCCTCCAACCCCAGTTGCAGTTCCAGTTTTCCCCCTTGTTTCTTTGGAGAGTTTTTACATTTACTGAAGTAATTACTTTCACCTCTAAATGGCTGCCTATATTTTGTCCTTTTGTAAAACCTCCTCTGGTATTCTTTATGTCTTTGTTTCATCTTAGCTGTTTAAGCCAGGCTTTATCGTGTCTGCCAGGTGTACTGTGCACACATATTCTGAATTAATCTCCCCAGTCTGTCAGACTGGAAGGAAGTTCATTTACTCAAAGGAGGTGGGCATTTCTAAAGAAAAGCTTCTCTTTCTTATGTTGTGAAATAGTTGTTGAGAAGTATTCTATATTATCATTAGTCAAATACTCCTATGTTGCTTTTCCAGGCATCTGATAAATTGAAGTTTGTGCTAAATTCCAAATGGAGAGAAGAAATCCAGCTGGCATGATCCTTTATTGGTTTACAAATGATCCCTCCTGATAATTTTCTATTTTGTGTACACAATGAAAATCATAATTGTGTAGAATGTGCTGGCAAGGCCAGTGTTTCCTCCTGGTGTCCACAAAGGCTAGGAACACATCCAGGCTTAGCACCAGATAACAACAGAAAGTTAAAACATGAATAGTTAGAGCTTTTCTTTCAAGGCCACTCTCACAGGGACTTTGTGACTCTCTTGCCTGTTGGTGTCCTTGGAGGGAGGGGGAGGGCTCTGACCCTATTCATTCCTACCTGTCCACCCTTAGCCTTGGCCAGCTGGGCTTGTGGATTTGCCCTACTCTCTTATCACTGCTATTTGTAAGACAAAATATTCTCAAATTAGTTTGTTACTTCATAAGCAACAGACAAAAAGGTAAAGAATGACTTTCATTTTTCCAGCAGGATCTTCTCTGGCCTTCAGGGGCCACCACATCAGAGAAGCTGAATATTCTGTTCAGTTTGTACACTGGAGACTTTTACAACTGTATAAACCTCCCTCACCATACAGCTCCCTGTCATCCTCACCAGCAGAGTGCAGATTCATGAAGCTTTTCCCCCAGAATGGCCTTTCTTCCCCCTTCAGAAGTTCCTGGTTTTCACCCAAAATGTCCTTTTTCCTCTCAAAAATGACACTTTTTCCCCCAAAATCACTTTTTTCCCTTTAAAAAAGTTCCTTTTCATCCCCGAAACCTACAATTTTTCACACAAAATTCTATTTTTCCCACAAAATCACTTTCTTTTTCCCCACAAAAACATCACTTTTTCCTCCAAAACATGAAGCTTTTGAAGGGTATCTGTATATATAAATGCGTCATCATACAGCATTGCCCAAGACCAAATTGGATTTTAAGAAGCTTGTTTCACCCTCAGTGCTTACCCTGTCCCTTGTTCCACCATAGCTCAGGAAGTTAATCTTCCTCCAGTGTTCTGCAGCAGCTTCCCAGGCTGCGTGTTATTTCATATTGATTCCCTTGCTTGAGAGGGGTGGATATATCCTTTACAGATGTTGTGTCAAAGGTTTATTTCTGTGGAATATCCAGGGAGATCCTCCTGAGCACTCTCTAGGGCACATGTAAAATGAGGAGATGGTTGGTGGCAACCAACATGGCTCTATCAAGGGCAAACCCTGCCGGACAAATCTGGTGGCTTTTTATGATGTGGTCATGGCACTGGTGGGTAAGGGAAGAGCAACTGATGTCACCTTCCTGGACTTATGCAAAGCATCTGACCCTGTCCTGCATGGCATCCTGATGTCTAAACTAGAGGGACGCTGTTGTTTTTACTTTGTGTTTTTGTTTAGGGGTTTTTGTTGTTGCTGTTTGTGGGGTTGTCCTTGTGTTTTGTGGTGGTTTGGGGGGGAGTGTATTTGGGTTTGTTTTGGTTTTTTGGGTTTTGTTTTGTTGCTGTTGGTGTTAAAAGTAATTTCTCATAAGTATTTAGTAAAATAAACTGTCCAGCTACTTGGGGGTTGCCTGTTCAAGTATATGCAAAGCCCTCTGATCATCCTGTTTCCCTCTAGTGCTTGAGCAAAGTGAAAGTGGTGATGTGGTTGGTGATAGCCTGGAACAACCTCTAAAAAGCAATCAGATTGAGAGAAATACAGGGAAGAACGATAAAGAGGTTAAAAGCCACGGAGAGATTTAAGCTCTTGCTTTTCTGTTTCTTATTTCACTTCTGCAACTTCTCCTCCCAGCTTCTGCTGCTGTGTCAATAGCAGTGGGTGATTAGAGCAAATGCTTTCAAAAGTCAGCCCCTTTCTTTCAATAAATTAAGACCAACAATACTGCATGAGAGACTTGGTCAGTGTGTCTATGTACTCTGGTAAAATAGCTTACAAGTTTGGTGACCCTGGGAGAGGATATATGACCTCTATATACACAGTGTGGTAGGGGAAAAACAAGTAGTGTAAGGGAAAATTCTTTTTTTTTTTTTTTTTTTCCCAGCTTATAATTTGGTTTGAACACATTTCTCTGATGAAAGGGAAAACAATATTGCATGCAGAGTTCACCCCACTCAGTCACAGCTCCCAACTCCAGCAAACCTCCCCCACTGCTGAGTACCTGTGAGGAACCTCCCCCTGGTGCTGTTTACCTGTCCTGGGGACAGGGAAGGCAATTTTGCACCTTGGAAGGCGGTTTGGTGCCTTCGTCTTTCCCCATTCAAACCTCTGCTGATGGAGATGGGGACAGTTTGGAGCACACCCTAACAACCTCCAACTAGAGCAGGTGGCCCAGAGCTACATCTTGAATTAATTTACAAATATTATCTCTTTGTATACATGAAAGCAATTCTTTGTTTACGGATATGAATATCAAAATATGAAAATCTTTTCACAGCTTCTCTGATGGCCCTTATAGATTTGTATTTTAGCCCTAGGGAATGAAAATGAATACAAAGATTTTGAGACACAGTAAATAGTATTATGTGAAAATATGTTTTGAAGACAGCACTTGCCTTCTGACTGCTCGATGTGCACAGTATAAGAAGTAAACCAACTGAGTATCCTCGTTCTGTGTTTTTCTGTTATTTCCTCAGTATTATGATAGGTGAACAGTGGGAATTGTAAATCTATACCTAGTATTGACATTGTAAGGTGTGCTGAATAAATCATAAAGCTGCACAAGGAATCAATGTTTTAATGTTCCATGTCAATCTGATGACATGCCAGCATTTAACAGGTCAAGCAGCAACTCGGCAAACTCAGGATTTGAATTGACCTGTGCTCCTTCACAAATTTCCAAAAGTGTGCCCCATCTCCTGTCACCCGGTGCTGGAACTCCCCTTATGCTGTACCCTGACTTTGCACATCCCAGAGCCTCTGCTCTCTCACCAAAGCAGTGTCTCTCCTACTGCATTGCTACTGTGCAGCCACAAAACTACAGGGGTATCATACAGCAATAAGCAAAATAAACCATATTAACCACAGGCATCTGGTTAGAAGAACAACTGCAGTTACAGCTAAAGCAAGCTAAAGTGAAGCTGTCAGACCCCCAAAGCAAAACAGCCAAGAGAAAAGAAGGGAAAGTCCACCATGGCTCCAGCACCTTGAAGCACTGGAGACCACCTTCAAAACCTCTCACCTCAAGCAGCAGATTGTTTGATTAAAGCAGAGTCCAACATTAGACTCATCGCTGAGGCACCCCAAGCCCCTCTGGTAATCTGGGCATGATGTCAGTCAAGCTGTGGTAGAAAACACCATTAGGTGATGGTTGATTGATGTTTTTTAGACCTCCCACCTCCCAGAGCAATTTTCATCACCAGGTTAGGGTGTCAAGGGAAGTACCTATTTACTTTGAAATATTTTTTCTTTTTTTTTTTTCTTTCTCGATTTGAATATGTTTATATTGCCTTGAAGATACACATAAAACAGAAACTTGTTTTTCAATTAATTTTCTTCAAATCAGTTGGAAGTGTGACCGACTTATTTGAGGAAAAAGGTATGAGTTATCTTAAGGAAAAAAGAGTATTTTTCGAATTTTTCCCAGCCCAGACAAGTCCTAACTGTAAAAAAACCTGTTAAACTGATTGTGTTTAAACTACTAGGACCATAGACATGAAAGTTTTTATATGTGTTTCACATGTGCAAGCAAACCTGTCTAGGACCAATTCATGAGTCAAGGAGAGTCAGAAGACTGCTTTATTGCATTTACTGTGCCATATAACAATACAATAATAATACTATGTTTACTTATAGGTAAGTTCTCATGAAAATATTCTAATTTGAGAACACTGGCAAAGTCTGGTTCAGATCATCTAGTGATACGCACACATGTTCAAACACGTTTGAACATGTAGAGGACACTAGCTGATCCTATCCTCATTTTATTCTGACAACCTCATGACCTTTCTCAGATATATTTACAAAACAGAAATAGTTAACCCCAATGCATGCCATATCAGCTTTTTGTTGGGGACCTGGAAGAGTAGCATATGGGGGTACTCAGGGTGTAAGAGGCTCGTGGTCTCACGAGAGCAGAGTGCCTTGTAGTATGGAAGGCAACGCCTTTTTGACACCTAAGATCTATGCTAGTCCAGGGCAGTAAAAAAATCAGCCAAAAAAAAATAATCTGAGTGCAAGGTGGCAAATGAACCTGAGTACAGAGTTTCTGCAGCTTCACTTCAGTGCTAATAAGGACGACCAAGACAGACACATGCTTGGTTATGGAGAGGTCAAATGAAACCAGTTTTTTTCATTTCTCTGCTCCAGCAGAGCAAGGCCTCCTACATCTCTTTTGGGACTGGTAAATATGCTGTAAGAGAACAATCCTGTGTAGGCCAATGGAAGCATGTGTTTTTGTTACTCAACCTATTTCAATATGTTTCCAGCAGCATTTTATTTCTTTTTTCTTCTTCTTTTTTCCCCCCTTTTTAATCCACTTCCCCTCACTCCAGGACAAAGGCTTCTTGCAATAAAACTCAATATTTATTTTGTTTTCTTCTGCTTTGAGCTTGTCATGTTTTCGTTGAGAACAGTTAGCACCTGAGAAAGGGACATGCACCCAGCTAGAGACAACCTTAATTCTATCACTTTGCACTTTGGAGGTCTGAGTTCTCTTTCTATTTCTACCCTTGATTTCAGGTGTGATTGGCAAATCAGTTTATTAATTCTTGCTGCACATTAAACTGCACATTCTGACTCTTACTGAGCTTCCTTTATGATGCCTTAAAGTGGCTCTGATTTCAGCTGTCATGAGAAATGAGGTGAAGTGTGTATGTTCTAAATGCAGGGACACGTGGATAGGAGCAGAAGGGTAGGAGATGTTTGAGTAATCATGTTATTCTGAGTAATGAGCTCTAGAACGGTGGTGACACTTTGCAATACAACAAAAGAGGTAGCTCTGAGTTGTATACAAATTGCCACCCAACTGGCAGATTTTCCCAAATTAATTTCTGTGTAGATGAATTAGTATTTAAAGAATGGCCAGTAGGTTTTTTAGACCATGGGATGCTTTCCAGGGGTGTTGTGGTGTAGTTGAGCAGGAAATAGATTTAAAAGCACAGCAACAGTGAAGAAAGGCTCACACTACCCCTGCCTCCTCTTCTACCAGAGGTCACACTTGCATTTCCTCTTTGATTTCAACCCATCTGACCATAAATGCTGAAATTGTGCTGCTGGCTGCACTAAGAGAAGAATTATGTGTGTCACTTAAACTACAGAACACAATATGTATTACAGAGAAACTGAAGAGAGACACACACTCCCAGGTAGACTCATATAGGTGCAGGAACAGAAGAATATTTGCCATTCTAAAACCTTTTAAGGATGAAAAAAAGCCTCATTTACTACCCATATTCAGTCTGAAAAATATCTCCCACTGAAGACAGATTCCCATCTTAAATGAATCACAGACTTCTTTACTGGCCTGTAGTGATGTTCTGCATCTATGTGGTCTTCTTATCCAAATAACTTGCAAATATCTTTTCACTGCTCTTATCTGCATCCCTCTCGAATGGGTGTCACCAACAGCCTAGTAGTGGGGTGTCTTGACAGCTGCCGGCACATCAGTGCTGAACAAAAAGGAGACCTCAGCCCCTCCTAGGACAGGATTCCAGTGCCTATGCAGCACAGCAACACACGGGACACTTACAGTGCTTCACAGGCTGGGGATTAACTTATTACTAATGATCACATCTTGAATTTCTCTAGCCCTGCAGTTTAGCTGTTTAGCTGAACAAATCCCAGAATCAATAAAATCTCTGTTTTGGACAAATGCAAAAAAAAAAAAAATGTTCTGGGAAGCAAATAATATCAGAGCTGGTCAGAAACACAAAGGGAATATTTTTTAAATCTTGTGTGAATAAACTCTTATTCAGCTGAGCTGAACCTGAACCAGTTACTGAACTGAATAATTTTCAAATTATGTCAGAATATAACCTCTACATCAAATATATGTATCTCCAAATACTTTATTTCCTTTCAGGTATTCCAGACAATACAGTAACCAGACAGTTACTTTCTCCAATGATATTCTGCTTCCTCCTAGTACACATTCACTTTATCTTGTCCAGGAAGAGGTGATTTTCAAGTCCACTTCAGCAGTAACATCAAACCCAGGCTTCAGATCACTAGTTGATCTTTAAAGCTACTGCAGGACTGCTCACACTCCAAGCCCCCAATACTGCATGTTTCACTCCCAAGGTTCAGAGGACCATTTAACGAGAGCGGTCCAAGCAAACAGCTTCTCCCGAGGACAGAGCACTTCAAGAGGAACCCTAAGAGCGGTGTTTGCAAAGTCCAGATTGTAATTATCCTGCCCCTACAGACTCCATGAAGTTTCCCCCACACTCAGGATTCCCATACCCCCCCCCGCCCTCCCTTACCCACAAAGGCACACCGTAAACGACCCCGGAACCCCCCGCCCAGCGGTCGTTCTTCCAGGGACCCGGCGTCAGCCTCATTGACCTGATCCAGACCTGGTTTTCCAGAGGTTTTCTTACTCTACAACTGTAGCAAATTTACATTATGGTTCAATTCCTCACTGTCATCACTAAGAGTTTTGCTTAATTCCCCGTTGAAATGGGATGGAATTTCAGTAAGAGTCACCTTTATCACCCATTTGGATCGTATTTATTTTAGGGACTAGCACAGCTTTGTGTGCAGTTACAAAATGCTACTCCTCAGTCGAGGATATTTTGGGGATAAAAGTGTTAGAACAAAAAAAAAAAAAAAAAAAAAAAAAAAAAAAAAAAAGAAAAAAAAAGAAATACTAATACCAGGAAAAGCCTGACAAGATAAATCCAGGTAGCAATACTTTGTCCAAATTCTTGGCTGCCCCCTGCAGTTCACTGGAAGATGAAACACTGCTTTATTTTTTGAAAAGAAGGTTTGGTTTCTCTTTGAATTGCATTGGACTTTTATCTTTTAATGAGATGCTGGGGCTTTTTTTATTTGCATGTCATCTCTCTGAATATGATGAACAAGCCATGAATTGGTAGGTAAAGGCCAAACAAATTCCTAGAAAATATTAAATTAAGAAAGTAATGCCCAGTCCTTTCTGAGAGGGGAATGGAAGAAATCTTGGGCATCTCTGGGTAGTCCTTTTGTGTGGAAGATTTCTAATGGAAATAATGTTGGACTTCCAATTCTGGGCACCATTTGTCCTTTAACACTTCTAACTGGAGCTGAATAGACACAATACTCCAGATGTGGCCTCTTTAGGGCAGAGTAGAGGGGCAGGAGAACCTCCCTTGACCTGCTGGTCAGACTCTTCTGAATGTACCCCAGGAGACCATTGGCCTTCTTGGCTACAAGTACACGTTGCTGGCTCATGGTTAACTTTTTGCCCAGGTCCTTCTCCACGGAGCTGCTTTCCAGGAGGTCAGCCCATCACCTGTACTGGTGCATGGGGTTATTTCTTCCCAAGTGCCCGACTGAGGACCAAGTGCTTAATTTACAGACAAGATGCTTTAATTCATGTCCATCACAGACTTCTGCATGATTTTCAGCAAGTAATTTACTCTTCCAGTTAAGACCTCCTTCACATGATTAGCCTAATTAATAGTCAAATTTAAGAATTTTTATTCACCCTGTTACAATGACACAATTGCTTTCTGGTCAAATTCTGTTAAATTAAAATGATACATGAGCTCTCTCCAGGTCTTTTACCTCTGGATCTTCACCACTGAAAATAAAGGCTTAGAGGGAGTTTCATGGCAGTTTTGTTTTATTGTAGGTTTTCTCTTTTCAAATCTCCTGCTTTCTTGGTTATTCCACATTTGAAACCACAGCAATTGATGCAAAATTAATTTTAAATCTTAATTTTTTTTAATTTTTATTTTTAATAATTTTAAATTTTAATTTTAAATATTCTTTTTAATTTTTTTAAACAATGTCAAATTTTAAATTTTACTTTTTAAATTTTTAACATTTCTCTCCTTCCATTGTGATTAAAGAGAATAAATCTTTAGGATGCCCCATTGAGAACAGCTGCAGATTTTTAAATTCCAGTTGTCAGGAAGCTGGTGTTGCCAAAATTAAGTATAAAACCAACTTCTATGGCAGCTATTCCTAGACTTTAACCAGATTGCTCCCCACTGCAATCCTCCAGGAGCAGCCTCCTTGCTGTGCTCATAACTTCCCAACTGCCTGGGCACTCTCAGCCCCAGGTCGTGGCCAAGAGGTGTTGGGGAACAAGCTGCGGCCTGAGCTTGTCACCTAGACCACGGGTGACAGAGATGACAACCCCACCGTGGGAAGAGGAGGGGGCTGGAGGCTCCATGAGGTGATGGGGACGTGGCCACCAGGCAGGAGGAGGGGACATCCCCAGAGCATCATGGTGACCACCGGCCGTGACCTGTACGAGACTCATCCCCGTGGCCATCTCAGGGGTGCCTCCACCTCAGGGCTGGGCCACAAGGAAGCCCCGATCCCCGGGACTACTGCTCCTGGTATGCCGTGGGCCCAAACCTGGCTCACAGGAAGCCCCGTGCCCCGAGACTTACGCTCCCGGCATGCCGAGGGCCACCAACATGGCTCACAGGAAGCCCCGTGCCCTGTGACTAGAGCTCCCGGCATGCCGAGGGCACACACAAGGGGGAAAAGGAAGCCCGGGCCCCGGGACGAAAGCACCCGGGAAGGCGAGGGGCACGCAAGGCTAAATTACATGCCAAAATTCTGCCTCCTTTTGCCTCTAAATCAAGGTGTGATTCACAGCCAGGCTGCTCCCTGCGTACGCCACTTTGCCATACAAATGGCTGAAAGCTGGATGGGAGGTGATTTCAGTACAGGAATTGAGCTTCTTTTCAATTTCATCACTAAATTATGTTGATTGGGACTTCTCAGTCTGTGTCTAGCCTTTTCTGCTTTTGAGTTTTAACAGCTTGACACAGTATGTTTTGGAATGAATAGGCATTGTAAGTAGTGTAAATGAAGAAGCTGAGTGGAAGTAATCAGGATCTGAAATTAGATATAAAAGCTAGGAAAGGTCAGCTCAGCTTTGAAACCATATTCAAGGAGGACACCACAATGTGCAGAACTACAGGGATGATGCAGCAGCTGGATGACCAATAGCAGCTTTGTAAATTAGTTACTCATCCCTTCTAATTCTGATGGTAGTGTAATTGCCCGCTTCATTTTCCCCTTGTCAGAATCACCTTTCTGGGATGTTAATAGACATTTAAAGCCATCATTTTCAGTTAGCTAATAAAATCATTACTTTTGGACTTAATTCCAGACCCAGGTATATGTAAAGGAAAAAAACCTTGCAGGCAATGTTCATCACTCTGTGTACACCATTGGCAGTTGTTATTTGCAGATTGTGTTGTGATCACAGGTAGGCTGATGCGTCTGCTGACTCCAACTGAATTGATTTTGCTGAGTCCAGCAGTTTTGTTTTTCTACCTATATATTTAGTTAACAAAGAAATAACTAGTGCTGTATGTATGTCTGTTATTGTAACTATACAATTAAAATAGCATTCACTCAGTTTTTTAGGAATCTGTTATGGCCTTCTCTGATGGTGTAAATTGTTTCACTGTCACTTGGTAATTTGCCACAGCCTAAGGTTTTGTTTTGCTTTACTTTTCATCTTCAGTGTATTTTCATGAGTGTGGACTATTAGTGGTTAATCGACATGCAATAGGGCCATGGCAACTAAACCAGAAATAGGAACTATGAGTATCCTTGTTGTAAAGATGATGATGGTTATCAAGCAGTTTGTTAATTGCTGGGAGTTTTACATTGCTCCATATTCATTATCACTTTGCAGTGCTGCTGTAGCAGCGTGAGGATCACTGAAGAGGTGTAAATGTGAAAGTTTGACCAAAACTTACAATAAAAATACTGTCTTGTAGTAAGGATCTGGAGGCATGTTCTAAGTTTTGCGCAGTAAAGAAGCATAAAGATGTTTCACTTCTGGTTTTGATAGAAAACTCTATTTAGGAAAAATAAAAAGAGTATTACCCTTTAGCAAGATAGAACAAGGTAAATTTGCACAGAACTTTGTGTAATTTCCTTTATCCTTATTTGTATAATTTGTTAACTCCCAGATTTAATTAGGTCCTGCGTGATCTTAGTCAATATTTCAGGATTTCTCAGGCTTCATTTTTCATCACTCAGGGTGCTTCACTAATCTTCCTATGCCTCCTTAGTTTTAGTGTATCTTTTGCTTTTAGCCTGAATATTTCTTCCTTAAGTAACTATCAGCCCCTCTAGAATCCCTTTTCCCCTTAGACATCAGATTTTACTCAGTGATTTTCTGAGCTTACTGAAACTTCAGTTTTACTTTATTTATTCACTGTTCTTTTTCTTAAAAAAAAATTAATAAAATCATATATTGCATGGTTTCATTCTCATTCAGGTCCTATAAAAGTAATGACAAGAATTATCTTAATAATCACAACCTTGGAATATATATTAAGTTTTGCATTTCAAGGCTTAAGTCAATCTCTTACAGAGATCAAGAAGATATCCACTGAGGAGCAGTCTATAGTTTAGTTATTTCTCCTTCCCTTAGCTGATGTAAAATATTTAATATTCAAATTTACCAAATTGTGAGCCTGGAGAATTGTTTTCCTGTGAAGTTAATAATAGTTTCACTTGTCTTTGGTGTTTGATATTACCATGTTGGTGGCTAGGTCTTGGTGGCCCACTGCCTTCAGAGAGCATTGATGCCTGCAGGTGGCACTGGAGGAGAAATATGCCCAAATCTACATTGCCTCCTTTCTCCAAAAGCTCCCAAAGCAGTGCTATTACACTGAGACGGCTAACACTGTAAACTTGTAGTGGTGACATGGCACTGGGTCTACATAGATTGTCTAAACTGGATCCACCAAAGTTACCATAAAGAGGTGGTCATACAGCTTACCTTTGGACTTGATTTTTGGGGTTTGTTCTACAGAATGAAAGGAAGTTTTCATATTTATTTTAGTTTGGAAAAGCTGTTTTAAAAGTAAAAATGTATAGGTGTTTGTCAAAAGTTTGGGGAACAACAACAAAAAAATTCCTAGAGAAATATTCTCCATTTTACATTGAACATCAACCATATTTCCTCTATTCTCTATTTTTTTCCAGGATATTTTTATCATTGTATGATATGTGTCTACCTTTGACATGTTTATAGAAATAAATATTTAGGATCAGAATGTTAAAGGAAGACTTAATGTAAGTCTTCATTAACATCCACTTCAATCTACAGGTGAACAATCAGCTCACCAATAGGAGATTGGAAATCTTTTCCAGGAGGTTAAACAACCTATGAGAGGTTTTAAAGAGATTCTGTTTTAAACCTTGCTGTTCAGTTTGAGGGGTCTTTTTTCCCTCCCTCTTTGGTCAGTTCTGAGACAGTTGCTTTCGAAGACAAAAGATTCCTATAGAAAAAAAAAAAAATACAGATCATTGCTGTAAGTCAGTTGGATAAATGTCATAAATGTATTTACTGTTCATAAATAAAAGATGGTTAAACTTCTACCCAAACGCCTGCCTGGAGAATTTGCTGTTTCCCACAGCAATCAGAAATGAGAGAGGCTTTTTAAAATATGACCTTTTTTAGCAACTTGACTTTTAGCTGCCATTCAAGACACTTATGTGGGAGCCCAGTATGGGGCTTCTGGAAGCAAGTCTGATATAAAAATGAGTGTCCCACTGACATTCCTTTGTAGTCTCATTCCTTGTTAATAACAAGGGTGTGTAATATTTCAGGGAAGTGACGGGGAAAATCATTTCCATCTCAACTTGTCGCTTGTTACTGCTAAATCAACTTCAACCATCTTCAACTTGCTTTTAAAAGCCTTCATCTTCATCTTACCTCCTGTGGTTGTTCCTCAGTGTAACCAGCATACCTGCCTTAGCCACTGTACATAATGCCAATTGGAAACTCCATCATCTCCTCAGAGTTGTCAGCCTGTGAAGAAAAGAGCAGGGTTTTGTTGGCCTGGAAGAATGGAGACCCTGGAGGATAGGTAGGGGCTCTAGGAAATATTCAGGGAAGAAGCTGGTGTCTGCAGTTCTTCAGCCAGCAGAGTTGAGAGGCTTTGGGGATGACTGATACAACTATTTGCTGTATTCATTCCGTGAGAGCAAATTTGCTAAATGGATTGCAGAGCCCCAGTGTTTGTGTCCCCATTTGAAGTGCACAGCTACAATTTGCAGTTCACTGTTAATGTTTCTTTTTTTGTTGTTGGTTTTTGTTTTGTTTTCCATTTGACAGGGAGTAAGGCAGTGGATGCCAATTATTCTGCTGCCTTCCAAAGCTGAAAAAAAATACAGTAACCAAGAAATTTTCATTCAGTACTCATCATGTTAATGAGAGAAATTCAGTTTTTTTACCTCTTTGTGGTTCTGTTTCTTCCTTCAAGTCTCATGCAAGTTGCTGAGCTCACTGGCATCTGCAAATGATTTTGTGGTGCTGTTTTTCATTTCAAATGTTGAAGAAGAAAGTGTTAGCAAATTGGGTTATTGAGAAAGAAGCAGCAAACTCCAGATGAGAGTATGGAGAAGTCAGATTCATCTATATGGGTGAATATTTAGATATGCTGGCAGCATCTAGAAGGATTTTTTTGCTTCGATTTTGATCACACCTATATCAATTTTATTTTTTGTTATAATTGAGATACATATACATATATACATATATATCATAAATGCATCCAAAGAACCTTTGAATATGTTTCTTGTTATAGACTTCTGAACAGCTACCAAGTAATAATAATTTCCAGTCACGGTTCTGGGATGAGTTCAAGTCAGCTCTTATTTCTT
Source organism: Actenoides hombroni (assembly GCA_024336885.1). Taxonomy (NCBI): domain Eukaryota; kingdom Metazoa; phylum Chordata; class Aves; order Coraciiformes; family Alcedinidae; genus Actenoides; species Actenoides hombroni. The sequence continues at coordinate 237,366 of WUAM01005831.1, forward strand.
GTCCAGGCTTCCAACTATACTTCTTTATAAAGAGAAAAAAAAATATTCCTTAAAGCTCATTGATTTTACACTTGAATATAATGAACATGACATTTACAAAATTTCTGGCATTAACATGAATGTTTTCCCAGTGAAGTCAGTCATAAAATTATCTTCATTTCAGTGAAAACAAATCTACAATGCCATGTTGGAAAAACCTTCCAGGCAAATTTTAACTCTACAGAAGTGATTTTTGCCTTGTCAGACTAGTTGAGAGACTTTTTAATCTGACTTCAGTTAGACTCTCCCAATGAGAAACAGCCCTTTCAGAAAACATGCAGCTCACAGACTACCTTATTTCCAGAAGTAATAGCACTGACCTTGGAGACAGAGCATGTCGGAGAAGTCTTGCAAATGTTTACAAACAGTATTTAAACATATCACTCCCACTGCAGTATGTTATGCGAGACCTAAAGAGCATTTAAACATCAGACTCCCACAGCAATATGTTGTGCGAGCCACAATTCACAGACGGGCCAGCAACCGTGGGTCAAGTTTCACTTTTCTTCCCATTTTCTCTGCATATAGCCTGATATTTATTGACTTAAAATCATACCAAAAAAAAAAGAGAATGATTTGCAGAATTTTCCTAGAGTTGTAAATGAGAAAGCCTGTCAATACTTTTCATAATCTAGAAAAAAACCCCAACACTTAGGAATAGATGACATTTTACAAAATCAAAGATACTCTTTTGTTATATTTTTAAAGATTTGGACAACTCCTGAATAGAAAAATGGTAAGCTCTGCCATGTTTCAATCCCCAGTGAAAGGTGGTGGAACACAGGCATCCAGCTAGTGTTTGCAGGTGGTGCCAGAGACCCACCTCTTCACATCTAGAGTGAGATTTACCTTGTCTCACTTGAGAAGCTGATGTCTGTGTCCAGCACCCTATGTTCATGTTGTATCTGTTGGTGAGAAATCTCAGTCTAAAGCTACCTATTCTACCTGCTCTTAGATACCTTAAGATGCAGTTAATTGCCCTCTTTAATTTTGCAGGAGTTATAGGTGTTAGGTTTTATTTCCCTCTGTCTGGAGACACACATGATGAGGTGATATTATGTACAAGTTTTATACTTTCTAGGTATATGTACTTCTCTTAATAGATACGTTTTTCAAAGTAAAGATTTCAGATAGCCTTCTGCAGGAAAATATTTCTGCCTGGAGGTTCAGAACAAGTCTGTGGTACCCATTGACCTGCTAGGATGGTAACTTAATTGTTCCATGAGTTTCCTCCCGGGCCCGGCCCCGCCGGACAATAGCTCACCCCGCCGGCGGCGGGAAGGGGTGGGCGGATCCAGCGCCCTTCATTTGCATCCCGCCAATCGGCGCGAAGGGAACCGGGAAGTCGTTAGCATAAGCCCCGCCCTCTCCCGAGATGTCTTTTGCATCGCCAGCAGCGGGTGGCCAATCAGACAGGGCGGATGGTGGTTCTCATTATCATAATTTATGCAGCGGGGGCACCCCCTCTGGTGACTAATTTTATAATGTTTTTCTGTCCTTTTCAAATTATAATTTGTTAGTTTCCCAGTTACTCTTGAGTGCTAAAAAATCCCAAAACAACAACAAAATAATTTATTTCTGCATAGAAATGAAATGACTTTGACTAATAAACCCCATTAAAAGAAACACTTTCTGATCAGTTTTCCACTGGGTATATTTATCCCTTAGATGTCTGGGAGTGTGACAATCTCATGCTATTTTTTTTGCCCTCTTTTTGCTGCTTTTGTTCTGTCCATCAGCACAGGCTGTGGTAAATCTGAAGGGCATTTCTTCCTCTTTGAGAGGAATTTAGTGGACTGAAGAAATCAATTGAGCCTTTGATATTGTATGTGTATTGAAACTCTATCTAGGTGAATAAGTTTTCAACTTCACAGCTATGAGACTGTCAATAGGAAATAACAAGTGTGAATTTCCACTTGTGTATGAGCCAGGACAGTTTATCATAATAAATCTGCTATATGTGCATGACACTGATGTTGGGCAAAGGCTGAATTTTGGATGTCAACTTAGGAAGTGATGACACTTTGGGGGGTGTGTGGTTTTTTTAATTTGTTTGAGGAATCAGTTGATAGAGTCTGGGGCTTAACCACAGGAAACGAAGGTTTCTGTGAGAACAACTTGCAAATAGTAAGCAAAATTCCTGTCTTGGGGAATAAGTGCAGGCTGAAACAGCAGACTTTGTGTTAAGAACAGTATTAGGTGTTGAAGAATGACCCAGGAAAATATAGACCACTTAGTGTCACCAATATCCCTTGAAAGGTGATAGAACAAATTGTTCTGGATGTAAATTAAAACATGTAGAAAAGAAGAAAGTTCGGGAAGAGGTCAACAAGTATTCAAGGGGAAATTATGACTGATCAATCTGATAGCCTTCTATCATGTCATAACTGGTGACTAGATGAGGGGAGATCAGTCAATGTCATCTACCTTGACTTCAGAAAGGCTTTTTATTAGTAGGATGGAACATGTCAGGATTTTAACATATGCTTCAAGTAACATGCTATAAAATTTCTTCTATTTTTCAGTCTTCTGAGAAAGAGACTTGATAATAGTTAGCTAATTCTATGTTTAATCCTTACCTATCTCCACCAATAAAAATATGCTTCTTTTTGGTTCACATTTAAATTAATGACAGAAGCAATAGAAGCTTGGAAGCTGACATTTTTCTCCTTTATTACTATAGCTACAAGAGGTAACAAGCCTGGCAGGAGGTTCCCCAGGTCAGGATTTGATGCAGAATCAGCAGCTTATCTCGTGCCACCCCCGAGTCAGAGCAGAAGTTAATTGTTTGTTGTGTGAAAATACCCAGCAATGCACCTCAAGACAACAATCAGCTTTATTTATTATTGTTATTACTCCCAAACAGCCAGAGGGAAGCAGTTTCAGCTGTTTAAACAAGCCAGTGTGTGTAAGTTTGAATTAAGAACACTTCAGCTTGCTTCCTATTTGTTACTTAGATAAATGAGCCTTTAATAAATGCTGTAGTAATGTGAAAACCTAATCATTTGAAAGACTAGAAGCAGCAAAAATTACTCATAGGCTGCCTCACTTTGCATTGGTGTGATTGAAGTGGAGTGTACCAGTTTACAGGACTAGCCAAGTGAATTTTTATAATGTCATTACAGTGGGAATTCACTATCTTAAAGCTGAATTTTCAAAAAAATGTATGTATCCTTCTCCTGTCTTTTATCATCAAGACTTGGTATTTTACAGCATCCAAGAGGAAATGACCCCACCAGAGGGGTATGGTCCCATTACCTGTGTAACACAATGGTGTTCTTGTGGAAGCTGTTCTTGCAAGAGCAAATTTCAAAGCTGATTCCCTAAAAAGGCAATTACTATAGTCAAAAATCTCAAGAAAAACCTCTCCTTAAATCTAGAGGCTTCATCCCCCCCCGTCCACAAACAAAACACGCAAACTCTCGGCCACCTCCCAAGCCTGTCAAGGTCCCTCTCGGTGTCAATACTTCAGCATTTCAACCACACTACACAGCTTGGTGTTGTTTACATTGAAGATACATGATGCCTCAAATTTTGACCTCTCTGAAGCATATGTCACACCAGTGGCTTTCACTAGTTACATCATTAATTTGGTTCTCAGGAGACATTAACCTTTAATTGCTTTCTTTATCAACATTTAGTAAGCAGAGAGATAGCATGGAGATTATCCAGATATGATTTTCCTGTGCTATGAAGGTATTCTGACCAAAGAATAAAATCCTTCAGTGCTGGTGAAGTCAGTGGAAATACATAAATTTCATTGCAGCCAGGATTTTATGTCACTGTCTGGGGCTGGCCTTGGTGAACTCCACACATGAACAGCTAATTAATTAAATCCACCTCCCTGAACAACACAGAAATTAAATACAGATGGTAAAAGGAAGGCCTGGGAGAATAAAAAGATTTTAATTTTGTTTGTTTTTTTTTAATCAATTAGCAGTACACAACATCCCAGTGAAAACAGCCTAGCTGTTATTGGAAATCATTGGAGTTTGCCTCTCTCAGCCTTGTGCAATGCTCAGAGGGAGCAGTTCAGCTCACACACCTGAACATTCACAGAAAGCTCCTTTGCTGGAAGGATAACCCTGAAGCAAGGCAGAACAGCCTGGATCTGATACCTGATGCCAACCTAACCCAAATCGCCCAGGAAACAAAGGTATCACAGTGAGGGCCAGATATGATGAATTAGCTGCTGCAAACCAGCCCAGCAGAGATAAACCACTTCCCAGAGTAGCTGGGTCACAGTGCTCACAGACACTGCTTCACAACTGGAAGAGCTGTCTCAGAGTCTTTCCCTCTGCTGCCCAGAGCTTATCTTTGGGGTGTATCAGGACCAGCTAACAGCAAAGCTTTCCTGAAGCACACAACTCAAAGGCATCCTTATCTGCACTTGACCTGTGTAACCTATTTGCCCTCTCTATATTACACATGCTTATGTTTTCTAGCACATGAACTCTTCTTATTTCTAAACTTACTGTCTGAATGCACAGACAAGCAATTTGCCTAAACCAAGGTTAATCAATCAAAATTTCTGTTGAGAATGCTTTGTAGCTGAAGCCTTTTCCACTCTTGAAAAATTAGAATGCTAAAATGCTGCTCTTTCTTGTATATTTTTTTTTTATATGAGAAATATATAAGCTATGGATAAAGCTTTCACTGTTGGTGTGGTGAACAGGGTGCAGGTCCCTCATTCTGCTAACTCTGCAGTGTGCTTTTCCTGCTGATGGCAAAAGCCCTGGTTTAATAACAGCACACTGAGGGTAGGGACATGGCCTGAGCTGGTGCCTGCCAGTCTGCTGTGAGATTTATCCCTAGTTCCTGTTCTCTCTGATTTTTGGGATGGGCTGCTGAACTGACAAAACATGTCTTTTTTTTTTTTTTTTTCCAGGGGAAGAAGGGACTTGGAAATGTGGTCCTCTGCCTCTTCACAGTCAGCCCTGCAGTGCATGAGGTGTGGCCCTGCTTACCTGATACTTAGAAATATCTGGGCTGCTGTGTAGCTTTCTGACAACTCCTGTCTTTCAGTGAGTGGCAGGCTTCCAGTCCTGAGCTCAGTCACTCAAACTGGTACAGGCCTTCAATGTAGCTGTTTTTAAAATCAATTAATCCCATGTTTTGCATTGGTAAATCACGGGAAACGATCAAAACAAGATATTTTTTTTTGAAGAATTTCTATTCCTTCATCCCTCTGCTCTTTGTGTCTTCTTTGGTCCATTCCCTGTTTCTCGGCCAACGAAACTCCTTTTCATCTAAAATTAGTATTTTGTGTTGGAAAGCTAAGGGAGGCCATACTACAGGTTGCTATTAATGTATCCATCCCTGTATTACCATACAATTAGAATCCTGATTGAAACACTAGAGGAAGGATTATCCCTTAGATGTAGAAACAAGAAAATATGCTTTCACAAATCTTCCAAAGAGGGGTGGGTGAGAATAAGGCCTTGGCCAGGACAATGAAGAGGAAGTTTTGACAAGGCTAATGAGACATTGGCTTGCTTAGATCTAGGGGCAACAACCAGGCCTGGTTTTTGCACAAGATAGCAGATACCCCTGATATGAAAACCAGAAAGACCAAGCTATCCTCAAAGATTATTTGATATCAGTCAGCTCTCCAATCTGTGAACAAATGTAACAGTGTTATTAGGAGAAAGGAGAAATGCCACACAAGAGGAGAAAAATACAACCATACTGGTTAGAAGTTGAAAAAAAAAAAAAATCAAAAATAAAATAAAAAAAAATCACAGACTGCCAATAACAATAAAGAAAGCCGGTGATAAGAGGAAGAAAGTAGTGAAACTTCAAGTGAGACAGCTTTCAAAGAGAGTAAGGAGAGGGGAGGCACTCGAGATCTCCATGCTTGTTCCAAACTAAATAACAGAACAAAACATCATGTTAATTAAAAATATTTTTAAAGTTCAAAAATCCCCACAAACTCTTCTATAGAAAACAAAGATGATACTGGATGTTTTTTTTCCCAACCAATTTAGTTGCAACCTTGATGAAGCAGCTGTTCTGTAAGGCATACCATCCATCTGAATTGAATTTTCGCATCCAAAGCCTTGTATAAATCTATTTTATACACTGCATTTGCTAATAGCAATCTTTCTAAAGGACTTCACCATCCTGGTCCACACCTTGCAGTTTGACTTGGGGAGTGTTTGGAGAAAGATTGTCAGTGAAGACAAAAAAAAAATAAAATTGTTGAGAACCTCAGCCTTCTCCTCATCCACTATTGCCAGCTCACCATTTTTACTCTTTAGGGGGGTATACTTGACAGGGGCCTGAGGAACTCTGAGGGACCAGCTACAGGCAACAAAGGGGAACCCATGCTTTAGCAAAGACAAGACAGCATACGAAGTCAGAAAATCACTCATTTCTCTTGTCTTCTGTATTTTGCTTTACTAATTAGTTTCACTAATGTAGAATAATGCTTACTTTCAATTTCAAAGTCAGTTTTTCCTGATGTCGTCCTTTGATTCTCTTTTTTTTTTAAATTTTTTTAATTGACTTCTTAAGAATGATTGCCTTATGAATGGACCATTGTTAAATAATGATAACTTACACATTAAATACAAGTGTCTCATAATAAGATGGTTCATTTTTCTTGATATATGAACATCAGGGTTTATCAATGTGATTTTTAGTGCTTTGCCTGGTGATTGGATAATATTTTAAGAGGCTTGTAGACCTCAAAAATGCCCTTCTCCAACCTCAAATTAAACTTGTCCAATTTAGTTTGTTTAATGTGTTTTCCATTGACTGAGCTATATGGCTTTGAGAAGACATTTCAGTTACTTGCACAGATGAATGGGAGAGATGTGGAAGAACTCAGAGACATTG